>KV748995.1:0-22225 GCA_001692915.1 Glonium stellatum | reverse complement strand
CCGCAGCCGCTGGAACCCCGTCACCCCGGGCTGGGAATTGCGGTGGTGAGGGTGGCCGATGATGGCCGCGAGGACGGACATGGCGCCGCGGTTTACGTTCACCAGAGGCTGTGCGACGACGAGCTCGACGACCTAAAAGGGGGCCAAAAGAGGGGAGCTTGTCAGACAGCGATACGGACTTTGGAGGGGGGGTTTTTCTGCGCAATTGCTGGCGTACCCGCTTTATGAGGTCGTCCGTGACGTGATCCCATCCTTTGTCTAGTTCCAACAGCCTTGAGAACGATGTTAGGCAGTACGCCAGCGTGTTGCCGGTCGAGTGGAGGGCGAGGAAACGCAGCTTGGGCAGCCCGCCCTCGTAGATGAAGACGTCCGCGAAGGACGGGTCGCCGATTGCGGATTGCAGCTTGAACACTGCCATTTTCCGTACAGACTCCTCATCGCTGCTCAATCGCTCCACGAGCTCCGAGACATTGATGTTGTCCATTTCTCGCCGCAACGCGACCCGGCCGGCGGGAGTTTTGTCGAGGGAGAAAGCGGTGCAGTCGTGTTGAGCTCGATTTTTAATATTATCACTATGAGCAGTGAACCATGCAGGAATGCAAGAAGGGCCGCGCGCGTGCAGATTAGTGGGGAATATAGTCGTCTAAAAGTCTCCGTTACCTTAGAGTCGTTCTTCGAATGAAACCGTCCTTGGCCTGCTGCAGGAACGCATGGGCCTAGAAACCACCGAAACTAAACGAGCCGCAGACGGACCCCAAAGCTGGAGAAATATGACCGCTCACATTTTCCACTCAATTTCAACTACCACACATCCCGCGCCAATCACTGCAAGTAGCAGCAGGCTACCAAACACCTATCGAACCAATTAGAAGAACACAAAAGACATTGACTATAATGTGTATCCCAAAAGCAATTCTACTAGCTATGATTGTGCTGCTTCATTCGAGCCATTTGGGCAGGCTTCATCAACCTTAGCAAGTGACTTTTAACTACGAATTGGCACTTATAAAGCCAGCCAAAGGGCTTCTGATACATTGAAGTCCATATACAGTGATATATACATATAGTCCAGTTGATCCCGAAGGCGTTTGAGCGTAGATTGCCAGCACACCTAAGTCTTTTTCACTCAGGTTAAAACACAATCTTCTGAATTTATGAGCTTGAATTTTCTAGTGTACTTAGTACTTAATCCTCAGCTTTCAAGCTAGGTTTTGAACTTCGATTGGTTCCATAAAACCGGATGCATGCAGAAACCCGAGATCCCAACCATTCCAAAACACCAGCTGTTTCCCTATGCTGAGCCACGGCCGTAGAATTTCCACGGATAATAAGGAAACCCTTGTAAAGCAAATATGGCCACCCATCCGATCCTATACCAGATAATCCCAAGGTTAAATTACTATTTCCTCCATCCGACGTTCCAAATAACGTGCGCGATATCCCTAGCTGTATTTACAGTGTCGACAACTCTTCCAATAAGCCCTGGTGCTACAGTATCATCTTCATCTTCATCATAGGGCATAAACATACCCGATTCTGTCCGGCGTAGGCCCACTGATCCTTCTCCATTGCCTTCGTTAGATTTGCCGGATCTCCTGTCCGTTGTCACCGCAACGCTATCTCGACGATTAGTAAATGCTCCCGACGGCTCCCATGATAGGTCATCGTCTTCATCTTCTTCTTCTTCGTCGTCGTCTTCGGGAAGGAGGAAGTTGGTGGATGGATTAGCCGGTCGAAGCGTCTCTTGCGATGGAGATGGTGAGAGTCGACCTGATCGCCAGAGGCCTAGAGAATGTGTAGGGTGCTGCTCGGGGATATCCGGGGATTCGGTACGGTATTTTAGTGTCGTTGAGGGTAACTTGGCAATCGTCATACTTTCGCCGCTGAAGCTGCCTCTCGAGCTATTGCGAGAAAGCTGTTTTTTCTTTTGAGATTTCATCATAACAACCCCATCATCTGAGGAATCATCATCATCATTAAAGGCCCAATTTTCGTTATCGTCGTCATCATAATCGCCGTCTTTACAATCCACTGCTATGCACTGTTCCACTTTGTCGTCAAATCGGATATGTTTTCTTTCGCCGTGGTCTGGCGTCTGTAAGCCTGATGATGATCGAGAAGACAAGTAATCCGTGGCATCTCGACTAATCGTTCGGGAGGGTATGGACGAAGTAACAAAATCAGACACTGCTCGGCCCAAGAGAGGACGGTCTCGTATTCGGTTTGACCTACTGTTTGCTTGTTGCGCTTGGACTGCTGCCGCGGCCTGCTTCACTAGCGATGAGGCCGATATCGATTTTTGAAGCATTACTTCTGACATACTTCGCTTCTTAAGAATTGGTTTTTTGTTCAAAAATGAATTGCTTTTAGACAACCTGCTCACAGGTTCCGAAACGTTGTGAGAAGAGTACGATCGGTTCGCTGCAGTTTGCAACGGCCCATAGAGCCAGGTCACGTCGCAATCCTTTAACCTGTGTAATATTTAGTGTTTATAAATAACGGCACCACAAGATTGTGGGCGAAGCAACAACCGACTACACGTCGATTGTGGTAAGTACATCTGGGAAGACCTCAAAGCTTTGGGAGACTAGGATACGACCCATGGCCAGTTGGCTCTTGCAATTAGCCACAGTATGAGATAAGGCCGAACTAACCAATTCAATGTCTCTGGGGAGACCGTTTTTAACTTATACTTTGATTTAGCCCATGTCCGCCACGAAGCATTTTCTAGGCGTGATCGCTCTCCATAGATTCTGCGTTTAGAGACAATATGTCGCCACGACGACCAGATATCTTCCTCTTCCCATTCGTGGGAAAGATAATCGACGTGCTGAGAGGGCTCGTGCCGTATTGCGGTGTCATCCTCTGATACTAGTAACGGGTCCGGACTTGTTGTAGTTGGAGATATGGCATCGTCGTCGACGGGAGACGAGGGAATAACAGTATTGAAGCTCCTTGGACTTGATGGAGGGTCATACTCCCTATCATCGTCAAGGATGCAACTGTGTGAGTAGCCAGGAAATGCTATTTCTTCATCCTCCTCGTCGTCGTCGTCATCGAATTTGGTCTCCAGAGAAAGGGAACTGGCCGGCGTTGAATTGAACGAAGAGACTTGTGAGAGGCTTGTGGATGATGCTCGCGGAGAAGAAGGTGCGGAAGACGAGAGGGAGCTCGATCTGTGTTCTGAGTTGGCATAGTTGGAGCGTCGACTAGAAGAGTAGGATGACGGCGAGCCCACAAAGAAGGAAGACTGCGAAGCCGGAGAGCGACGCAGAGGCGAATTGGAGAAATATGACTGCCCGTTTGGCAGCTGGACAGGTAGAACTTCTGCCATTGCTGTTCAACAGGCGCACGCGATAGAATTCTAAAGTGCGGCGTCCGGGAGGCAAAAAAACTGCACAAAACCCTCCTCCGCTAATTCTCCCGGTGCTTTTTCGCCCACCCTCCACATGCGGCCTCAGAGTCGGTGAGGCAGCAGATTCGGGAGTGTGAGTAATTGTCTCACAGTCGAAAAGCAGAGGCCGTGGTAGTGTTGTGGTAGTGTTGTGGTGGTGGACTGGGTTGATGATGTCGGCGAACCAGGAAGGAAGAAGGCAGGAAAGAGGCAGGAGGAAGGCAAATAGTCTGGCCGGACTCGCGCAGGAGAATGAGAAAGGAGTCTTGGGATTCGTGGGCGCGGGGAAAAGTCGAGGAGATAAAACGCTCTGGCGCTTTGGCCAAAAAGCTTGATGAGCGATCTGGAAGATTTCAAGGTGGATGAGGCGGGCGGCGAGAATTAGTGGATGATGGGATAATGGATTAGTGGGAAGGCAATGCGGGGACGGCCTATGAGGGCGTGACGAGGTCCAATTGGGCAGCAAACGGCGCCAGTGAAGGGAGTGAATCGGGACGTGGCAGACGGGTGTTATTATTATCTGAAGGGCCTCGCTGCTAGCCGTGAGGGAAAAGTGGAGGCGTTGAGAGAGCGAAGTCGACGGTGCAGGCTTCGCTCGCTGGGACAGAAAGACAGAAGGACCTCGACTCTCTCGGCTAGCATGATCAGCGGGCATGGCCTTTCTCAAACCGGCCAAGCTCTCGGTCCGCGAGATCCCCAGCTGCCAATGTACTCGTAAGTCCTCCCTTGTTCCCCTGACCTGCCCACCACCGCCGCCGAGCACCCAGCCAGCGTCCACCAGCGCCCACCAACGCCCACCAGCGCCTACCAGCGCCCACCAGTGCGTGAGTGCCCACCTTTCTAGCCCAGCCTGCGCGGCCACCTGCGCACAAAGGGTCGAGACGGCCGTGACGGGCGTGATGGCCATGAGCGCCGTGAGGACCGTGAGGACCGTGATGACCGTGATGACCGTGAATGATTTGCACTGGGACAGCCAGCCAGCCAGCCCAACCCGTCTGTCGCGACCACTGCTCTCTGCTCTCTGCTCTCTGCTCTCAGCCGCCATCCTGGCCTTGCGACTCGCCGCTGCTTCACGCCTCACCAAACGGCCGCCAATGCTGCTTTGCTCCGCGGCTCTCGGACGGCAGTTCGGTCGGAGAGATACAGGTAGCAGGCTGCAGCGGCTTTCCACCCACCCACCCACGCATCCAGACGCCCACCCCTCCACACATTCGCACCTTCAAACGTGGATGTCTGCATATGGCGTCCAACTTCCAGATAGCAAGGCGCGATAAGGCGCGGTCAATCCATGCACGCCGGATGATCGGCCAAGGCCCATCTCTGGGCCCAACCACCAACTCCTGGTCCACTCCAACGGTTGGCCCCTCTATGCGGGTGGTGTGCGACTAGGTTTGTTTCGCGTGTGGGAAGCCTCTGCGGCTAGAAAATTAAATGGTCCAGCGGTGGTACTATCGGGCGAGAGCGAGAGCAAGCTGACTCTTTGAAGCCGCCGTCATAACGGCAACAAGACGTCACTAGGCACCCCAATCGCCGTTCAGTTCCTTCTCTCGCCTTCTAGCTTCTTGACCTTCGGGCTGGTGCTGAGGCTGAATCAGGTGCCCAGAGCCCGGCGCTGGTTTTAGCATCGAAAACACCATGCTCCCAAGGCTGGACCAACCCAGGCCAACCCTCTACTTTAGCAAGCGAATTCTTATTTCCCATCCAATTTGCTTGAGGCCAAAATGCGGACTGCCTCGTTCGAGCAACGATTTGCGCAACCACCGCCCGCGTGCCGCCATGGCCATCTTGGTGCTGGCTCCCGACCCTGAAGCAAAACCATTACATTTCATAATCAAGATGCAGAACTTCAAGCTAAACGTTCCTCCGGCCCGCTGCCGGAATCAACCACCGCCTGTAAGCCTACTTTATGCCATGCCTCAAATACGGCGGCTTTGGGTTGCAAGTAATAGTTGCATGCTCTACGCTCTAGTTGCCGCAAAGCTTTCCTCCCGTTTAGCGGAGCCTGTTCTTGACTGCTTCATCCGATGAACGGAGAGCCCGTTAATAATAAAGCTGGGCATCAAGGCGGACACACTCCGAAAACAAACGCCTCGAAATGCAGGTGCCCCTTGATACAAGCCCTCAATTGAGTTAATTCCCGCGGAGGAGGCGCGATCAAAAGTTGTTGAAGCTCAGCAGCTGTTCACATATTTAAATGCTACCATGCCGGATTACCCCTCGCGGCATATCGTGACGACAGTCTCGCACAAAACGACAAGGACCTTCCTATGCAAGGCCTTCGTAATAAAAGGTGGGTGTTGCAAGGCCTTACCACAAGCAGGTGGGCTCTCAACGGGCGAGCTCCCCCCATGCGTGCTCCAGGTCCGTATGCCGACAGTTGCCGTATTCCGTCCAATTGCATTGGGATATTCGCAGGCTACATTCTCAATGACCCCCACAGAGCAGCTGCAAGCCACGCATGGTGCAGCAACAGTTTGAACTCTAAATCCCAGCCTTGCCCATCGCCAAAGCAAGGTGGAGGGCCAATTGTGCGCGAATTGCAAGTCACACCAGCCACACAATCAACTTTTCCATTCTGGTTCGGGCGCGAGGGTTCGCGAGGGTTTACGAGTTAGCATTTGTTCCAACGTCCACAACGTCACCAGATCCTTTCCGCCAGCGCGTACAGTAGACCCCTCGATCCATTGCCCCGTCTCTTCGGCGCGGATGACATGTACAAGCACGGCACGCCCCGTTTTTACCCGGCCTTCCTATTCTCCCCCCGGCGAGAGCGAGTACTCGCGCTTTGCTAAGCTCGTGCTGTCCCGCAGCAGTTTGGTGTTTGCTCCAGATGCAACCCCCAGAAAGCTGGAGCGCGCTTTCCCTGGTTGGGCAAGCCGGCTACGCTCTTGATGTCTTGCCGCTGTGAGAACGATTTGAGCATCAACATATTGTTGCATCACCAACCACGGCCACTAAAGCCTCCCAACCACGGCTTCTCATGCGCAAACGTCGCAATTGTGGGTTCAGAACCATGCGCTTCGCATATAAGGAGAGATTGAACCCACTTCTTTCCCCTGCACATACCTTCCATTTCATCGCTACTCACTACTTCGGCGCAGAAAGAAGGATATATCCACATGAAAGCCACTTGCGAGCACGAAGGGCACATGAAAGGAGCTTGTTAGCTTCCAAGGGCGATATGCAAGCCCCTATTGCTCCTTGCTATCACGTCACAGGAGGGCTAGATTTGATTGAGGATCACGTTGCATCTGGACTCGGACCCTCACCACCTATGATACCTCGCGCACATGTACAGCTCGTAAGGTAGTGGCTTGGCTCAGATGATAAAAAAACCTCCTGTCTATCAAAGGGCAATGTTCTAGCCCGACCTTCTTGGAGGGTCTGGATAAAGTCTTTCTCTCCACTTTCATTTGCTGCAACTCTTTGCATTTACAGTTCACGACCAAAAGCCTCATTGATGCTCCCGATACGAGGCATGGGCAGTGGTGCACCTGTAAGTATGGTTTGCAGTACCCCAATACTAATATCAAGGACTTCGTCCGAGCTAACGAACGCATCCATGCTAAACCGAGCTTTCCCATTTGCTCATTTCATGCATATCAACCGCCACTTATCCCTTTCACTCGCAGATCCCATAGTGATTGCGCCTTTCGGGAGCGGCAACCTCTTCGCCCCACAAGGGTTCACAATTGAATTTCCATGTGAGGATGCTATATGAACACACTCATCACAAAACAGCGCTGCAAAATGCAAAACATCGAGATCCGTTGTCGGCCTGTGAGTTTCTATTACATCAGTTTCAATCACATCAGTTTCGGGAGATCCCTTGCTGTTGCTGCTTCGTACCATTCAAGTACCTCTTCTATCTGCATGTTCATTCACTTTTATGCATAGTCGAAGGGTGGAATATCTGACACACCCTTAGGCCTTTTCAGGGATTCTGCGCCTGCTCCTGGGCACATGGCCTTATCCTGCTCCCACCATTCATTCGCATCTGCAGAGCTGCAGAGCGTTCTTACCAGAAAGTGACAGTCCCACATAAAAGATTCTAGATCGCCGAAGGCCTTTTCTGCAGAAACATCCGCTTTTCCCGCCGGGAGGATCCAACTTCTTACTTCCCTAGCCTTTTTTAAAGGCGATAAAGGAGTCTGCCTGACCCTTTCTAGTCTTATCCGCGCCAATTCAAAATAGTGTTCCTGCTGTGAAAGTTTGATTTCCGTGGCAGTTATACTCCTCAACCTATCGCTCTACGGCTATAGGATCTGCCTCATGATTCAGAATTCACCGGCTAGAACCGTTTCGGCTTATTTAATCGCTAAGCATTGGCTCATCGAGTATCTAGAGTCTACATAACCGAAAATGTTCCGGACATATCGCCTTATCTGGTGTGTCTGCCTGTAATCTTTTATTCACGGCATTAAGCGAGATGGATGCAACCCCCTGCGAATGAAAGTGTTATCGAACACAGTTATCTATTTCCAGACTCTCGGCTCGGCGTTGCCGTTTTGCCGGGTCGTCTATTGTGGCACAGTGTTATCTTACAAAGGCGAACTCGCCGTGACTTCTCACAGCTCCGCTCAAAAGCCTTCTCTAACCCCGTATCAGTCGTACATGTTTTAATGGCTGCAATGAAAATAAAAGGCACCTATCTCAGTTCCTATCCGCGGAATACTAGCTCCACCCCAAGACGCGCCTTGGGCCTACCAAAGAGGACGATTGTAAATGACTTGGCGACGGTGGACTAAGGTGAAATAGGCCACTATCTGATAGCATGCAGACTTCATTCGACCACACGGCGTCACCAAAATTCCCTTCAGATTGCGCTAAGGAACCTAACGAGTCGCTCTCGATATTATTCTTGGTGTAAATAGCATCGTCTCAATGACTACAAGAGAGAGTCGCGCCTTATTTGTGACGCCCAACGTTTAGATAGAGAAGGCTAACTGGGGGAGGTCAACTGGAGGGGGCTAACAGCTTTAGCATCGAAGTGTTCAGGAGCAATGCATTTTTATTTAACATACGGAGTCAGTGTAAAGTAATCCAACCCAATGACAAAAGAGCAAAATTACAAACTATTACACGACATCATCGTTCATTGGGTATTCAAGCTTCTGGACTTCAAGACAAAATCTGTTTCACGCACCCCCAAAGAATGAACTCGACTCAAGCCTCGGCACCCTAGCTGGAACAGTCACTTAAAATATACCACCAGCACAGTCAACACAGCATAAATCATTCACCAAAGCCTCGTAGTAACAAAACAGGAGCATGGCATAAATACGCTGCGTCGGAAATTTCTCTTAGTGGAGTAAAATGCAGGGCTTCGATTTCGAGGATATCTGGGACCACAAAATTTCACATCAAGCTCTCTCCTAGTTCCTGAAGTAACTTAGATTCGACTTCCTAAATGTCATCTAAGGCATCTGAGGCGTATAGCTGATCTGGGTTTTACGGTCGCACCGTCACTGTGTGGACATCCGCGGATAGGCATCGAAGGTCCTGCCCTACGAAACATCTAGCTTTGAGGGACCTCGCATTAAGGTTGGGGTGGGGGCACGAGAGGATGGATGGGTGGGCGGCGAAATAGTCAATCATGAACTGCACAAATCCCCAAGGATCGAAACAGGAGCGGCCCAGATCCACTAGGCTTTGTTGTGATAACGCTACCTTTAGCCTTGAAGCAGCTATTCAGGGTTCTGGTCTGGAAGCACTGAGGCTTGCTATGGCATGGGAAAGTGCTCTACATTTCTAGGCGGGGCAATCCTGTATGTTTCAGGAATTCACGGGACTATGGACTATCATGATGCTGTTTGTATGCAAATGTTGGCTTGTGGAGGAAATCCGACTTCAGCCGCAAGTTTTGGCTCAATCCTCTCTCATAATCTAGACGTCTGTGGAAGATGTCCAACCCTCGTCGGCGGAGTTACCCTGTATGGATTTGTCGGATATGACAGCACAAGAGGATGCGTTCTGATAAAATCAATAAACCTTTGACTTGAACTGCAGAGCAAAATTAGCGGTCATGTAGCTAACTGACGAACAGCTCAGGGAATTCCAAGCCGAGAAAGACTATTCCAGCTCCGCCAGGAAAGAACAAGTCATGCAGTGCAAGAAAAGGGAGGATAAAATAATTAAGAGTAGAAATGGCCTGACGCTGGTAGTGGTTAAAGCAGCTGATACTCCAGCAAGTGATTCCATGAAAAAAAAAATAGTAAGACACACTTCCATTTGCTGAAGAAACCAAGACCTGTTAGTGTTTGGATTTGACCAAATCAACTGAAGTAGCTAGGAATGAAATGTCAACGGCAGTCAGCTGAAAATCCAACACCATCCTTTATCTTTAACCGACATATTGCCGTCATTATATATAGGCCGGTATTCTTAAAGACTACATCGGAGATGCAGAATCCAACGGACTCTGACCAACCGCTCTAGTCCGTATGCATGACATAGGCCAAGTGGCTTAGGGAGAAACTCAGGATCAGTGCTGAGTCTCACGGTAACACGGCGGATTCAGACAAGACGAAAAGAGTAATTGAACCATCGAATGTGGAGATGGACGACTGAGACGGGATTGAGCTGAAGCAAGTCGCTTAGAGATGTCTGATACACAATGTTCGTCTTCGCGACCGTTGTAAGATGGTGGTGCTTGCCCGCCGTCCTGTTTGAGGTGCACGACATGGATTCGCTCACGGACCGAGGCTAAAAAGGTCCGAGCTGGTTCGACACGGGATTGGCGGATGGCTAGTGCATCCCTCCAGGTGCGGGCGGTCAGGCGTCTTCGTGGCGCTGATTTGCTGCGCGCCCATGGTTTTACGCTGTTTCGCATTGGGTGGCTCGGACCCCAGTGTCGTCCAAACTGAGATAACCCCCGTTCATTTCGTCTCTCCCCTCAATGATGCTTCGTCCTTCACCCTCTTCACCCTCTGTCTCGAGGCCCTGTTGAGCTTCGTCTCTCTCTTGATCGTCCTTTGGACTTTCTTGTCACTCTTTAACATCCATTTTCATTGGTCTCTTTGGCCATTACTCTCTTTATATATCTCTTAGTTATTCAATTGATTCGCGCTGGTCGCGGAACCCAGCAGCGACTTTCTTGTCAGTACTGTATACCGTTGGCCGTATATCAAAACTTTCAGAAGCCAGGAGCTATGTTGGGATTCCACAGGCGAACGCGTTCGTTGATTCCCGTTAAGGATTTGGGGAAGTATGATAAGGTGGAGATGATTGAGGAGGAGGAACGAGAGTTGGACGATGAAGTGGATTGTGAGATGGGCATGGAGGCGCCCGCCAAGACACATCAGAAGCAATTAACTCTGATTTATATCATTTTCCTTGCCGAAGCGTAAGTCTTGTGCATCATGGCTTCGCTTGGATAGCTGCTGATACATATTATGCTGGAAACAGTATCATGGTCTCGAGTCTGCAATCTCAGCTGAAGATGCTCATCTCCAACGACGAGTTTTGCGGAAACCTATCCACCTCGTACCTACGCAGCGTTCTCGATTGCGCATACGCCTTTGGTGGCACTGCTGGAATCTTTTGGGGCTATCTTGCAGACCGCATTGGTCGCCGACCTGTGGCGCTGATGGGATTGTTCGGAATGTCTGTATGCTGTCTCAGCATGGGATTCGCTACGGATGTCGTCAGCTGCACGATATTCCGTTTCATTGCTGGGCTAGTGAGCTCAACTATCATGGTCACCACTTTGACAATGATCGGGGATATTAGCGTTACCCATGCCGAGAGAGCGCGGAATGTTGCCAGGCTACCTCTCATTGCTTTATGCGGTTCAATTGGTCCTATCATCCAGGGAATGGTCGCAGGCAGCATCAAGGCTTCGGGGGCGATCTGGCAGAGGTTTCCTACTCTCAGCAGCCAGATTGCTTGTGGCAGTCTGGTTTTGGTCATTGCAGTCACCACCTGCGTCATGTTGGAGGAGGTGGGAATAGCGAGTCCGTCCTCAAAGAATACACGAACTAACTAGTAACAGACTCTCCCAATGCAGTCGCAGAGCTCTTCTGACACGGCCGACGTCGATTCTGAAAAAGCGTCCTTCTTGAATGCCGGAAGCCTTAACGAGCCATACATCCGCGTTGTCGACTTTGTTCGCCCCGAGCCTATCTCAATCAATCAGTTCATTCAAGCGCCCTCTCTCCTTGTCCTACTCTCTTCCTTCTCCCTTCTCTCACTCCATGCTTCTACTTTTGATGTGTTGCTCCCACATCTTGGCCACAGCAGCACTCGGCACGGCGGAATGGGCATTCCGTGCGGCTGGCTTGGATTCGCCGTTCTTATCGTCCGTGGTATTGCAGGCGTGGTTATCCTCCGCACGATTCCCAAGGCAGTAGAGAAGGTTGGTCTTCTCCGACCATACCGCTCTATCTCCTTGCTCTTTCCGAGCCTCTACTCCATCACACCTCTTCTAGCTGTCCTTGTTGCATGCTCACCGATATTTACCGCGCTCATTTCAACCGTTGCGATCTTTGTCAAGCACGCTCTGACTGGCGGCGCATCGGTGCTTGTGGCACTGCTCATGCTCAACGCGACGCCCGACGCTTTCTCTGCGGGCACAGTCATTGGGCTCATGCAAGTTGCAAGCCTGTTCAAGGCTCTCGCAGTAGCAGTCAGCGGAGCAAGCTTTTACCTCAGCAACGACTTTAGCGTCGCAACAACCAACTACGCGCTTTGGACGATCCTGGCTCTCTTTGGAGCGGTGGGAGCGGCACTGGCGTGGTTCGTGAGGGAGAGGCCGAGTGTCGAGAGGGACTTCCCCAGCGAAGTTCTATGCTGGGAAACATGTTTTGATGCTGAGGGGAACCCAGAAGCGTGAGGCGTCGAAGTAACTTTGCTAGCCGCAAGGGCTAAGCCATGATGCGGAATGAGTTTTCCGGGGGGAGGGGACCGTGTCATTTAGTGGATGGTGCGAGGGAGGGATTTTCGCAGCTGTGAAGCTTTTCATGATTCCGTAAAGGATTTTGAAGCGCAGCACGGATGAATTTCCTATGTCTTTTTTGTTTAGTTGTGTTGTGTACCCCTGGCGAGAAGCATCTCCTAGCCAAAGTATTTTTAAATTCAGATGTTGCTCGATTGGTTGTGTGGGCATCTGAAACGGCAACCCTGGCATTTGTGGTGAAGCTGTGGCTAATCAGGTGGGCTGTTCAGAAGGCAGGCGGCGTGATTGTTTCCCTGTTCCAGAAGGGCATTGTCGGCATGGTTCGCATTAAATGAAATGATGTGTGAAGCCTCTCGTGCACAGGTGCCGTCTGGAGTGCGTTGGCGGGGGCTCGGCAAACGTCAAGTGTCAAGACAAGAAAGCTCCGCTTGGATGCCCCTGCATAACGCGCCGCATCACGTCCTTTCCAGCTTGACAGGAGAGCCCCAGGTGCTCTCCACCGGCCAACTCTACACACATTTCGCTTCCTTGTTTCACCAGGGAGCCGCGCTCCTTTTGACAACACTCCCTTTTCTGTTTACCTTTCCTTTCGTTCAACTGCTCAACTGCTCTCAACTTTTACTTTTCCCCGCCAAATCCACTACTCCACCACTATTTTACCACCAACACATCACCCAGCCTTCTAATTCGATACTTGTCATTCCACAATCTTACTCTTGCAGCCTCGCGCGTCACATCATGTCACTCAGCGCGAAATACCAACAGTTCTTAGCCAATCCCTCCACAGCTGCGCTTGCGGAGAAGGCGTCTATACACTACATCACCACGCTCACGACTATTAATGAACCCACAGCCATCATCAAGCACCTCTCCGCACAATCCAAACAGCTGGAAAAGAAGAGCGAGAAGGTCTTGAGCGCGATTGAGAGCAGCAATGGCCTTTGCCTGGACGTGGAGACAACTCTAGAATTCATCTTCGGAGGCGGCGCATTTCTGCCAGGGCTGGATGACAACTTTCTAGCTGACAGAACTGTAACCTTCCCAGTAGTACGTTCGACTGATGTAGCTTTAACTACTTACAAACACTTCTAACAACTGCTGCCTCAACAGGTCCACATCGTCCAATTCGACAACCAACAAAAAATCACTCAAGTCCGCCTGTACTGGGACCAAGGCTCTCTCCTTAAGCAGATCGATGTGATTGGTGCGCGTGCGCGCAACTGGCCAATTCGCGATGGCAAGGACCAGGCGCGTCTCATTGCTTCCAGCTCGTCGTTCACCACAAACCCTCCTTCCACCACTTCCTCGCGACGGTCCACAGCTTCCCGCGATCCAAATGAGGTTGTCATCACGGACCGTCCGACTTCCAGCAGGAGCTCAATCAGCGTCACAGGTGACCCGCACGCAAGCCTGTCGTTATTCCAGCCGCGCGACACCAACCAAGAGTCGTCCTTCTCCAGACCTATTGCACCCCGTGCACAGTCTGCGAAGCCACCGCCACGAGACTACTCTGAACTCTTCGCGGGCGAGGACCCAGAGTCGCCTACACCTTCCGTTGCGAGCCCGTCTCCGCGGAAGAACGGCATACCCGTAAAAGCAGGGGGTGGTAAGAATTTCGCTAACAACCGGCTGTTTGAAGGAGCCGAGGAAGAGCAAGGGCTGAAATCTCCCGGCGTCAAGACGAACGCGAAGAAGTATAACCACTTCGAGTTCGGCGAAGGAAATGATGATCAGTCTACACCCAAAGTGCGGGAGACGGCGCGCTCAACCAAGTCTAAGCACACATCGCAGTGGGGCTTTGAAGACTTCGTCACGCCCGAGAAGCCTGGCACTAAGGTGCTTGGGCAATCTGTTCGGCACTTTGGGTGGAGCGACGATGAGGTCGGTCCTTACGTTCATTTGGAGGTTTATTCTCCACTCTTCTTCCCTACACTATAGGAATAGTCGAAGGCTAACCTGCGTTTCCCCCTTTATAGGATGAAGGCTCTCCCGTCCCCCGCCCTATTGTGCATCAAGCCCGCCCAGATGCAGACCATCACTTTGAGTTTAATGACGACGGCACACCAGTTGCAGATCGTAGGAAGGAAGTAACAAGCAAAGGCCGTAAGCATAACGCGGGCCTGGGCTTGTACAAAGATCACATCTTGCACTCCACCTCGGACGATGAGAACCGGAGTGAATCTCCAAAGGGCGATAACAAGCGTCCTCTAGGCAACGTCACTATGGTCATCAATAATGAGAACCGTAAGAAGGATTTTGGCAGCCAATGGGAGATGACGGATGCCAGCCCCAACCCAGCAAGGACCGCGAATAACGGCAATGAAAATGGAAATGGTAATGCGAAACATATCTCCGAAGACCGCCAGAAGGTCCTCAACGGCCTTGACGCGCACTGGGGGCTCTATGAGGACTCTCCTGAGCAATCGAAGAAAGAGAACGTGAACGGGGGGAGGGGCATCAAGGCCAGCGGAGATGGCATGGGCAGGCGCAAAGACGCGGCCGAAGGCTGGAGTATTGGGAACGAAGGTGGTGGTTACAAGGGTGTACGGCCCAAGGGTGGAGCCAAAGAGCCCGAGAGCAAAGGAAACTTCTGGGATTTCTGAGCCCGGGAGGGAAATAGGACGGTGAGATTGTGTTGATGATGTCCTTTCACGAGTCATGGGCGTTATGACCGAGCTGAGTCTCTGTTTCTACGACATCTCCTTTTCCAATTTGTCTTCTTTTCTTGCCTACTTACTTTTCTCGGCGGTTTTGTTGTGTTGGATTCGGCGGCGACCTCTCCTCACATTGAGATCGGGTAAAGATATTCTGTGTGAATGGGTAGCGGCGCTCTTTGTATCTTTTTTATGGGCATTCGTGAAGGAATTCGCTGGGGGATTAGGGTTAATCGGTTCGATTACGCCATGGATGGTGTCTCATTCTTGTAGTTCTTTCCCATCAATTCTAATGGGTTTTTGGATCAGATTTACGCCGTTACAGCTCCCTGCTTCCCTTCTAGACTTAGTGTATATTCCTTTATAGCGACCACTTTAGTTTTGGAAGTGTAGGCCTTACTGCGGTTCTACGTGATTGGCGGTAGACCATTCGATTATGGTCACTAGCACGGAATACTATTGCATAAAGATTTTATCTAAGTCCATAGGCTTTAAATGCCTTTCAGTCTTCCAGTTTCTTTTCAGTCTATTCGTGGACAAATTAAGCCAAACCATATAAAACAGTCTGAATATATAGGATGAACAGAGTGCTGACAGAGGGGGTAATAAAAGGATAGGACAGCAGATGAAGGAGTCAAGTGGGTAAGGTATGGAGTAGAAGCGGATGGAATAGTAACAGCTGAGAAAGAAGCGTGGACAGGAGTAGAAGAGGATATGAAGAAGCAGGCCACGAAAAAATAGCACTGGAGATGAATAAGAGAAGACGGACATAGAATTTAATGATATTACTATCAGGAACCCTCCCACACGAGTCTGGAGGAGGACAATGATAATTCCACTGGTTAGGAAAGACTAATTTCTGAACCGTGATATTAGCTTCGCCATTGCAAGACCCTCGAGGAGCTGCAGCCTATCTTTTGGCTGTTCTACCACAGCACGTTGAATATCACGTGAAGGAACTGACAAATACCGGGTAGGGGGATGTTCTTAAGGTCCTCATCCCGTCGCTTCCAAATACTAGGAAGGCTAAGATAAGAAGAGATGTTTCAAGAAAGCGGCAGAAAGGGAATTTGAAATCCAGTAAAGGTGAGGAGAGCATGAAGAATGATTTGGGTTTTTGATTCAAAGACTTTCTATGCGCATCTGAAGGCCTTCGAAGGGAAGACCCACGCTGAATTCAACATCACTCAGCCTCCAATTCTACCAAACATGCGGCATTCCCATTGGCTATGCACGTTGCCATGCCTCAAAGAAACTTTTCATAAAAAACCTGTTCTGTCTTTGCCAATACCAGCTATGATTTCCTTCAGGGCGTTACAAATGGATACAACAATGTGAATCTACCCCAGCCAAAAGGCTTGAAATACCAAAGCTGATATCGACATTGATATGTTCCATATAGCAACTAGATCGTCCGACACTTTGCAAGATGTACGGGCCCTCATTCCTTCGCGTCTAATTGCTCCTTTGATCTGTCACCCGGAAATGCCTGCATGTGAAATTCAGCAGTAAATTGACAAAAATCAACTTGGCGATTAGAACGTCTGGTGCAGCGCTTGAACTGGAAATGCCCAGCCTCCTGACTGTACCCCCACTGATTGTCGCTCCCACCCTAACACCGCACGCGCTGTGTTGGTGGACTGTGGATGGATTTGAAAGCCTAGGGAAATTAGCTGAAAGAATAGTCCTCTACGCATTCCGTTGAAGCGCGGTTGTTTGCCGGGTTAGGCTGATTATGACTGAGGTTAGTCATGTCGAATTCCAGAGATTGTATTTCTATCCTATTGACCGTTGATATTCCGGTGAGGTTTTGTGTCGCAACCCTAGCTCGAACGAGAAAGGCACAAGGCTGAACGCAAGGCGCCCTCATCTCTGTGCTGCTGCCCAGCTACCCTTGTTTGAACCATAAAGATGGGTGCACTGCAATCTTAGCGTCCTCGAGGTATTGAACCATACCCTCCAAGTAAAATAGCTGATGGTCCTCCTGTACGTTAGGTAACTAAATCTTTCCTGATTAAGTAGCCCGGGAAATTTAAGGCTTACAGATCTAGCGTCTATATAAAAGGTGATGAATCTCGTGCCGCTTTACTATTTGTGAGGACATGAACGGAGGCAGGCATTGCCTGGCTGTGATAAGAATGGTAGGTTGAGTATGCCTGCGGCCATCCCAAAGCGATAGAGTAGATGAAATAGGATCATCGTAGGCGTCTGGGCTCCAAGAAAATAATAGCAGTAGTGTCGATTAGGGCGAGTATACTACGTAAGTGATGTAGACCATAACATCGGTGCTTGAGCTTACGTGTACTGTTGATTTTATGGTTGTATAAGATGAAGCTATTCGCGGCTGTATTATGGATGGATTGATCAATTAGAATTTCTTATAGCCACTCTGATATTTATGAGTTGGAGCTCCTACATTGCACCAACTTGTTGACATCTTCAATATACCACCCGTCTGCACCGTTGTGGTTGGCCCTAATAAGCTGCTTAGTTAGAGAACTAATTTGAAGACTGAATAGACGCTCAGTAGGAGTATCACGCTCCTTGTACTGCTAGTTAACGAGTGGAGAGTAGTAATGTTAGGTGTTGGGCTAACAAAAGGATGGACGTGAGGCAGGCAATGAAGCGGCTTTAGCAACAGCAAACAACAGCAAAAAGCCTGGATTTGTTGAATTAAGGCGCCACGGGAGTTTCCAGCCGCGTGCCGCCAGAGCTACCTACTAGGATACATGAGTGAAGCATACTTTTTGACCTCGAGCAGGAAAAGAGCTATGGTCAGCCATACATCCATCCGTTCACCTACCCATCCGTTCACTCTTTCGATCCGTCCTCCCATTTTTACGCAGCAAGGTATAATGGGAACACGTAAGACTTTAGCAATCAGCAATGAGCATTGCAGCCAACCCAAGTAAAAAAAGAAAACGGAAACGACAAGGAGACGTCAAGTCTATAGCAGCAAAGCTACAATGACTATGACATGATGTAGATATAAGAGAACACACAGCAAACTGAAATCTGAACCCATCTTGGGTACCCAGGCACGCCGGCGAGGGATGTGTAACCGTGAGCAAAATCCCTCCATCCCGCAGCCGCAAACCCCTCACACCTCAGGGTTATGATAAGAAACAAAGGAAAAAATCATGCAAGCAAAATCTCAACGAGGCCGCCGAGATTGGATATAAGTGCAGCAACCAAGATACCGTTCGTGATACAAGGAAAAATTATCGCCGTATCGGACATGTGAGATCTTTTGCGGAGGAAATATATGTAAAAGGCCGATGTAGGTTCGTCAAACATGTGGTGGAAGCAGAAACCGACAGTGCTAGTGTACAGAAAGAGTCCCGGAAGGACCTCGGGGACGCCCTAGGATGTTTCAGGATCTGCAAGACGCTTAACGGTGCTCGTAGGGCCGCGCCCCCGCAAATTCCACGCCCTGCATGGCAGCCGAGGGTGGAGGTGGCGCCCATTGCGTCGGCTGTTGGAGAGGAGGCAAAATGTTGGTCGCATTTGTCGGTGTTTGCGAATGCTGTTGGGCAAGCATACCGGTCATACTGCCGTAAATGTGCGGACTATTAGGTTCGACACGTCTGAGATGTTGCCACACGGCGTGCAATTCGCTACGAAGGAGCTCATTTTCTTCTTGGGCTCTCCTGCAAAATTCAGCATCGGGCCGAAGACGAGCATTCTCTGCTCGGGCTGCTTCATGAGCTCTCCCAAGGGTTTTAATGTATTCGATGGCTGTAAAAGAATTGTTAGGACCCCTAAAAATGTCACGAGTCATAGTGTAACTCACACTTGGTTAGGATCTCCCACTTGCTGGACTTGCTACCTGGCGAATTTGGCAGTATTCCGTTCAGCTCGTCGAATAGTTGTTTCATCTCGCTCCTCCGCTTTCTCTCAGCCATTTTGTGACTGACACGCAATTCTGGGGTTCTACTATAATTCCCACTCCCGGGCGTTGCGGGGTGCTCACCGCTCTGGAGACTTGTTACATTACGATGTTGCATAGAGTGATGATGAGTAGTGGATATTTCTGAATAAGCGTTAGTGCTGAATTCATCGAACCGAAATTCGGGGAGCATGCCGTCGTCGAATCTTTTCTGGCCAGGTGGCAAGCCGGATTCTGCAGTGAAGATGCTACTGTTGACTGATGTGGCGAAGCTGTTCTGGCGAGACGGAATCGACCGCTCAATGCTCGAGTCACCACTGCTTGATGCTCGCCTATCCTCGGGGTCTGCCTCAGCTGGGAAGGCCCATGCAAAACCTTTTGTCGGGGCAGCCGCCATGGGATCGGGCATTCCAGATACACTTCGCGGATTTGGATTGATAACTGGTGCCCTTCGAGGTGGGTGGTTGGCTCGAGCACCTGCCCTCGGACCTAATGGAGATAATGGTGACGTTCCATTGGGTCTCTGTTCATTGGTGATACCGCGCTGTTGCTGGAGGTTTGATACGAGGGACACCCTAGAAGCATTTTGGCTGTCATAGGGCGAGGATGGGCTGATAGCTAGGTGACCCATCCCTGCGTTCATGCGACTATCAACACTGCTACGACGAGAATCAAAATGAGAAGTATTCTCGAAGCTGACACGATTGTCGAATCCTTGGTTGAGCGAAGGTAGTGCATTCCCCTGAATTCTACATTAGTTAATTGCATTCTCATACCGCGAGATGAAATACCTGTTGGGAAGGATATCTCGCCGACTGTGGTGTGTCAGGGACGGAGTTTCGGGATGGAGAATCTTCAGCGTTTAATATAGTTTGTAACTGAAGGCCCATGGTATTTGAAACACCTGATGAATCTGTTACAAGGAATGTTAACATGAAAATCTACGATAGTTGAAGTAGATAATGAAGACGAAGAAAGCAGTGAGAGTCTTGACACTTTGCTCTAAATTTCGCATTTGCATGACATTTATCAAATAGTAGCGAATGCGAGCGAAAGGATAGGGAGAGACTAGACCGATCTGAGAGAGGTAGGGGACACAGGCTTACGTTTACTTTGAGATATCGACCAATTGCCCGAGTCTCGAGCCTCGGATGCCTGCCTTAATCGGACAGGTGACTGTTCCGGATGGGCCAAGGTTCCAGTCAAGGAGGCAATTGAGGGAAGCGCTTGACTTTGAGACAAAGGCACTAGCGGTCGCCGCTCTTGGGAAACAACATCCATCTTGGTTGGTAAAAAAAAATCGGTTCGCGCCGTTGCGTTACGGAGTGGCCGACTGGAGTTTTTCGGTGAGGAGCAACGGGGGTGGTTTTGGCTTGCGCTGGTGATGCAGGAAAAGCCTGAAAACGAAACGCCAATTACGCTTTACGACGAAGATTCCACAAACTAGTCCTCAATCTCGTGGGTCGTAGCGAGTGAACCTGGAACTTCAAAAGAACGCAACGAAGAGAATGAGCAGAGCAGACTGACAACTGCCATTAGCCTTGGGACGAACAAGTTTATGGATGGTCGGATGGAAGTTGAATAGGGAGAGGCTTGACTAAAAAAAGAGGCGGCATGGGGTTTACTGCTAAGGCAAGAACTCACGTATTAGGTGGGGCACGAAATGTGAAATGCCAAGAATCTCTAGATCTACCCGATCGACTTTTTGAGGTCAATCGCACGAGAACTCAGATGACCAGACGGATTTTTGACAAGACTCGGGTTGCTAGAGGCTTGCGGCAGCAGGCCAAGTCAGAGGAAAGAAAGCCAGGAAAGGTCCTAGGATACAAGCATCGAAGTAAAGAGCGGACCTAGCAGCCAAAAGGGAAGTGGCTGCAGCCTTCTCGAGAGCTCAGCGGGCTGGACGGGGGAGTGCGCAGGGCTGGCGTATGCTCAACGATCAAGACGAGTACAGCGGTGGTGGTGGGTCCTGGTGGTTGTCGGACGAGATTCGCAAGTGGAGCTGGGCCAGAAGGGCAAGCTTTCCTGGGCGAGGCAAGGCGCGGAGCTCGAGGCGTCAGCAGCTAATGCGCAAGAATTGGACGAAGAGAATGGGGAAAAAAGTCGAGCAGCTTTGGAATGGCGGCGGGCTGGTAGCACAGGTGGACGGAGCCAGAAGTGACAGCGGGCACGGGCGACGCAGGCTTCGCAAAGAGCTCGAGCAGGAGTCGTGGGCGATGACGGGGTCTGCGAGGCAAACGGCAGTCAGCGGAGCAGCGACACACAGGACGACCGCGTCGAGGACATGATCTGTCGAGCGGTGGGCTAAGAGACGGCCGGTCGCAGTCTTTTCTTCGCTCGCAGGCCGGCTGAATCGACCAAACGGGCGGGCGTGCCTTGCATAGACGACTGAAACTGACCCGAGCGAGCGGACGGGAGGACAATTGAAGGGTGGAGCGGTGGTTGAGTCGAGCGTGTCGGGCTGGACGTGGGTGTAACTATTTTTTGGCGGCCAAGGGTTTGGATGTTCAGGTTGTCCGTGGAGGGTTGAGGGACGGATTTGCAGCCGCCGCGCCCTGGTCTCGCTCGAGAGGTGAGGGCCAACAGGACCAGCAGGGCCAGCAGGACTAATGGCAGGGAAGGCCAGAAGCAAACCATCTCCCGTCGCCAGCACGTGGGAAATCGTTCAATCAAGGTTTCGTGTATCTTAGTGAGGGTTAGGCGATCTGCCAATTACCACGACGGCCAAACACCTGGCAGCTGTCGCCCTGCGATGGAAAAATGGGGATGCCAAAACTGCTACTGCTACTGCTGCTGCTGCTGCTGCTGCTGTGGGCTGCTGTGGGCTGCTGGGCCGCCGAGCTGCTGAGCTTGCTGAGCTTGCACTCTGCGCTGCCCGCCCGAGCAAGTCCCCCAGTGCCAGTGCCAGCGCCAGTGCCAGTTGCCACACACAGCAGTTACAGTACAGTCCTGTACAGTAGTTCCCACGACCACTGCCAGTCCCAACTGCCCACGCCGTCCGCTCCTGTTGCCAGCCAGCCAGCCCACCCGCTCGCTGCCAGCCTGGCCCTCCCTCCACGGTTCCCTGCCTTTAGCCATCTTCGCATCGCCGTTCCGCCCCTCGCGATGCACGCCATTTCGACCACCGAAGGGTCCCCCCGGCCTGGGTTTTTGCCTTCGTGCGCCCCAGCCCGGCCGGCCAGGGTTGTCCGCCCGGGGCAGGGCCATTCGCTGGCCGCTAAGACGCGCCGTTCGAAGCCTTTCGGTCCTGGCTTGGACGCCTCGTGGCTCCCGCCCGCTACAACTCCCATAGCATGCGGAGCACCCGCGTCCTTGCCTCTGCCCGACCTGCCTGTTTGGCCGTGGTGGACAGCCGTCGCCCTCTAACCTCACAGCCATATCGCAGCCGATCG
>KV748994.1:0-10729 GCA_001692915.1 Glonium stellatum | reverse complement strand
ATCCACGCCGCTTCAGTCCAAATAGATCACTGGATGCGGGTAGCAAACGTGGGGCGCTGCTCACATATTCATACTAATTACCCGAGAATTAACATACGGCTAGAGCGGTTAAAAATGGCCTGAGGGTTGGTGCGTTGGGTTGTGTCCCAGATTTGGGGCTAGATGTTGCTGAATTCCGGGTAGACCTACGTACAGTACTGTAACGCACAGACCCTCAGTCCGACGCTCAGTTTCTACTTAAATGAAAAACCACGATAGACTCGCTGCTGCAGTCATCTTCCTACGTATACATGATAGTGCCTTCGTTTTTAGATAGTCCGGTACGGCTAAATTCCGTGCCACAAAAGCGTCGAGTGGCGGCTGTGCCGCAATAGCTTTCCGGACACCTCGTCAAACATCTACAGTAGGAAGATCAGCTGGGGAGGATCGGTTCCAGAAGCCTGGGTCATTCATGACGCTAAGCCGCCAGGGAGTATTGCACAACAACACTACAGCACGCCATCAGCAGGCTTGTAAGAACGAGCCGAACCTGCAGGTAATATGCGCCACGCTACCACCACGCTACGCTGACCGAAATAACCCCTCGTCCGACCTTTGGTTCCGATCTGGACCCCGATTGCTGATTGAATCATATTATTAAATCGAGTGTGCAGGGTACCCGGTCCAGCGTGTAGTATACCAAAGTTGGAAGGAAGTCTGTAGATTAATTGATTAATTCCAACCCGTCTAGACGCTTTATGCTACCGGAGAATACCCTTGCATGGGGTTCTAGGGGCCAGTGCACGATCAGCTTCCAGGCCCCAGTCGCCCCCAACCCCACCCCATTTTTTCTAGATTCAGCATTACTCAACTTCGCTTAATTGCCACCAACCGTACACACATAGCAATTACGGCGAACTTCCATGCTTAGCTGTAATAACTTTAAGCTGTCAAGTTATTAGCGATCAGTCTTCGCAGCGTTAAGGCCTTCCACCCCGTGTTGCAAGTATCGTGGAGTTTCTTCCATGGAGCGAAAACTCCATGAAAGATATATGGAGCATGTACACGTAAAGTCTACGATTTCCACGCTTATTAGTAAGAAGATTTATTTTAACGCTGTACGGGACTCAAACTTCAAGATATTTTAACACGTGAGGGGCGGAGGGTGAAGGATAAGGGGAGTTAGAGGGATAAAGGACGCTTTAGACAAAATCTAAGGTGGCAAATATTAAGTGGTAAGTTTATCTTTATAAACTTTTTATTGCAACTAGAGTTTAACTCTTAATTCTTACTAAATTAGGCCTAGATCCTGGAGCTTTGTAGTCTCTATAGAAGTATATATGGAGAGCCTGCATGGATTTAATATATAGAGGCTTCATAGCTTTCATCCACTTGCAACTCTGCTTCCACCCGCATAATATCACGGCTGCTCATTAGTGGTTTAGTAACCGTAGCACCTGCACGGCAGAGCATAAGCAGAACAAGGAACAAGAGAAGAATGAAGGAAGTCATGCAGTTTCGTCAACTGGAGGTAAACGTATTAAATCCGTCAGTTTCAATGCTTCTGGGTAACTGAGACAACTCCCCTAGGCAACTAAGATAGTTATTATATGAAGCCACAGCCATGTGCTTCAATATATATGTACAGTCAGTAGAGATTGAGTAAAATGTGGACGCATGCAACGAAAATGGCGGAATAACTTTATGGCTATTCTTTACGGGTATGGCTGATTTAATCTCTTTTCATCCCGACTAAAGTATGCAAGTCCGTCCTTAAAAAAATTACTCTACCCTCGAACAAAATCAGTGATATCAGTGATATCACATGTGCTCCTATCTTAGAAGTGTTTGCCCATGATTTCGACACTCTACGACTGGAAAAGTTACGTCTGCAGGGCAGCACAGTCAGTTATGTGGGTTGGCTAGAGTTATAAACATCTTCTCGATATGCCTTATAAAATCGGTAAAGAATTTCCCTGCTGAAGCTATCGTAGTTGTTAATTCTGCGAATGAGATGATTTTGCCTAAATAGTACTTGGCAATGCCGTGTTAAGAGAGTTTCTTCAGGTGAGAGGCGGGACTATCGCTCGCGCTTATGGACTATCACATTACTATTGCTTCAATGGATGACAGCAATATATGGATTTCGCAAATTTCCTTACGCTAGCTTACACTAATTTGGCGTCCTGCAGTCTGGTAGAAAGGGTTGTGATTATTACAATCGCTTAATTTTTACTATATTTATTAACTAAGACAATTATAACGCAGCGTTAAAATACTGCCCTATTTTACAAAGTATTTTAACGCTATGCTATATGCATATGCCAGCGCTTTCCTTAACTTACTTAAAGGCCTAATTACCGCCTATATTTTAATAATTATGACGTTAGGACTGTAATTTTTTATAATTTTATAAATTTGCCACCGCTGAGGTAAAAATACACTGTATCTACTAGTTGGGGTCTCTTGTATGGCAGAAAGAGGCACCTTACCATAAGAATCGACTTAAGCCTCCCGCGAAATCCATGTAATATAATCAAGCTCGTGGCTGCAGATCTGCTTTGCACTACTAAAATAGTCATCAGTTGGGGGGCTCGAGATTCTGTTTACACCTTTCGCCTTTCACCTTCCCCTCCATTCATTGCGCGGGGCTTAATTTAACAAACTAACAAATTTCAGAGGTTTCGATTATATTAAGTCAACTTCACTAGAATCCAGGGTTCTAACACGCGCAACAGATATTACTTAGTATTGCGCTCCCTGTCACACTGACGCAGACTGGTTAAGGGACCTGATAGGCCACTGAGTTGGGACTTAATGCTACAAGTGTTGGGGTCAGACATGTCCGATGCGATTGAACTTTCGCAGAAGCTCCTCTGCACTTATGGGAAGAACGTAAAAATAGAGGGAGTAAGAAATTTGACTAGATGGGAGCGGCAATCGGCTTGCTGTACAGCGTCTCGATCGCATTGCTAGAATTATTGGCATGAGATACCCCCTTTAATCATGCTTCAAACAGCCGTCGGTATATCTGTAAATGATGGGCCCAAGGTCAATTTTATGGGCAAGATAAGACTGAGAAATCCATGTGCTGAGTTACTTCCCTTTCAGAATATACTCTCAATTGACAATTCCCTACGGGCGCAGATTAGCTCAGTTAGCTCCAAACAAGGGCTTACTTCACTGTTTTCATGAAAAACAGCTGATTTGGCTCTATTTAGAAAGGTAGAATTGGCCTTTCTCGCTCTTATACTCCTCTCTAACCCTTCTACTTTAAGCCGGGGTAAAACGGTAAGTTTTACGTATATATCCTGTCCTCACTCCCCCTTTCTCTTCTTTTTTCCCTCTTTTCCGCCTCCGCCTCTATCTCCGCACCCGCACCCATATCAACGCCTATATCCGTCTACCTCTCCATCTACTTCTTCCCTCTATATCCAAGAATCTACAGCTAATAAGCTACTGGTACAATTGCAATATAAAACAGAGCCAGGGTAGAGGCAGAGGTGTAAACAACATCGAATTCAGATTTTTTTTTTTACATCCGTAGAAAGTAAGTAGCTAAGTATTGAAAAACTGTAAATAACATCGAACTTAGAGGTTTTACTACGACACCTCGCACTGACTATAGGGCTTTGGCCCTTTTACTATGCAAAATATTAATTAGAAACAGTACAAGAAGGGAAGCGAAGAGCGTATAATGGATAAAGTTAGATATATGAGCCATCGTTCCGGCCTAGACTAATTTCAAACCAATGGATCAGCTATCTGCAGTTCTGAGGCAAAACCCTCCAAAACTTAAGAAGTCAACCAACCACGACCCGACAAAAATTATGGGTAAGGCTAGGCTAGGCTATTTCGACCCCTGGCTGCCTGGGCTGGAAAATCTTTCCCCCATGCACGAGTTTCAATTTTATTACATATTGCATAAGTGACTAATTTGTTTTAGCTTAGCTGTCCTTTTTATTTCACTTCCTCGCCTGCATCTGTACTCACTTCACGACTTTTTAACGTCTCTCGCTATCCTAGAGCTACTTTGATAATGCGCGCCTCCCTTACCATAATAGTACCCTATTGTAAGAACGTCACGACTGCGCTATGTTCTTTCGGATTCGCACATCTCTCTTCCCGTCTATTTTCTTGTCCTTAGAGTAACTGCTACGTCCTAGGAGTAGGGTCTTTATTAATTCCTTTCTCTACCTCAAATGCCTCTAACTACAAACTTACTCTCTTTCTATATATGTATTCTCCCCTTAGCTCACCGGGGCTTCATGTCTGATACTCGCTAGTATTCGTGGTGTGACTGGCTCATGGAGTTCTCCTAGATCTGCCTAAATTCAAATTCTCTTAATCCAAACCCTATCAGAGCCATGCTCAAGTGCTCAAGTAAATTGCCGTTATATTCAGAGCGGGGGAGGTCTATATTACATTAATATACTTTCCTGTGATGTCTTCTAGATATGGCGGTTCTATATTTAATGCCGCCCCATTTCTGCATTCCTGAAACCGAAAGCCAACAAGGCTACACCGTCTTATTTTTCGCATACCTACCTCTACGTATACTCAAAGCTATACACAAATTCGTTATGTTTTGTTTTAGTCCTAGCATCGGTGCGATCCTCAGCATCGTTACCATAATATCCTTTAGCTTGCCGGTAGTGGCGGACTGCAGTCGCGACGTGCTCGTTGCGGCGGCTGACAGCTATGTTGCGGCGCAAACCAACGGGCAACTCGGTGACCTACAAAACATCCTCGCCGCCAATTACCAGTACCAAGAGAATAACAAGGCAGCGCAAGTTAAGAGCGGCGTACTTAGCCAAGCACTAAAAATCAGCCACCGCAAAACGACAGCCGACACAGTCGCCTGCGCGAGCTACACGGAGCTTATCTCGACAAGCCCAAAGCCATACGTGATCGGAACGCAGCTTCGCCACAGTTCCAATGGCTCGACGGTTACTTTGATCGATACTATTGCTGCGACCACGGGCTCACTGTCATTCAACGCCGCCCAGACCCTAAGCTACATAGAAAAGGAGGATTGGAGCCCGATCGACCCGGCAAAGCGCGATAGCCGAGTGTTGCTTCAACAAGCTGCGGACGCATACTTGGACATGTGGAGTAATGCGAGTGCTTATAATGCTGTACCGTGGGGAACACCATGCGAGAGGGTAGAGGGCTCTGCGTTAAATCAACCTTGCACGGTTGGAGCCCCAAAAGGCGGCAGTAGTCAGCGTAACTCGATGCGGCGTTACGTAATTGATGAGACGCTTGGCTCTGCTGATGTGCTCTGTGCCTTTACGGCGGTAGGGAATGTCGCTGATAGTCACGAATTCCGTCTTGAGAATGGTAAACTACGATTCGTGCATACGATAACGCTTTAGGTTTGGCTAAGCTAGTTAACTTACGGGTGGATAATAAAGTTTGCTAGCTCAATAAATGCCATAGGTCATAGCGCTAACTATCTGTTTCTGGGGAGTCCGACATAACTAGGATCTAACGGTTTAATTTCTTAGGAAAGCGAGTTACAATCGATGAAATGGGAGGCTTGGCATTTTCAAGTGTATCGCTCCCACCCTGGATACTCACTTGTTGCCTATCAGGGCGTCGCAAGGGGTCATAGGAACTGTTCGTAGAGGGACCTTACCACATTCCTCCAGAGCAACGATAAATTAGCATTGAAGACTTTTAATTGTAGGCTCAAAATCTTCTGCTTAACAGTTACCCTTACCTTAACCATAAAACCCGATGCTAGTAGGCATGCAATCTAAGTACTGAGGATTTTTAACATATGAAAGCACTTTATAGTAAGAGATGATCGGAATGTTTTATTACGTAATGTGGCAGTTGTGAATGCAGGTAGAACGTCGTCAGTATTATCTATATTGTGTTAGTTAGAGAAGGGTGGTGCAAAAACAAGGTGCAGTAAAAGGTTTGATTGCTATCTAGAGTCGAGGGAAGGAGTTATATACCCCTTTTCTCCTTGCTTAGCTATTACATAAGCCATGCCTTACGTATATATAATCTTATAATAAAGAGTTTCACACAAATGGCTTGATAACCCAGCTAAGGGTCATAGACAATCGAAACTCTACTATTTGGGTACGAGATATCATCCCTAAATATCGGTGTAGTACAGATAATAAAGAACGACATTAGATGCTTAACGGCTTTACAATGCGTAACTTGAAATCAGGAGAGCTTTAAAAGCTTTATAACTCGGCTACCTCTAATTCCACTGGCCAAACGATCAAGGCACTGAAAGCTCCAAACCGCTCTGACAAAAGCTCGAGTAGCCAGGATACGTTTGGAAATGTTTGAGTACTGTCTAAACATGTCCAATTGGCGGTGAGCCCCACTAATTCCGTTACTATGATCAAATTAGTTGTAGCTCAGGGGCGGCCCCACCGCCTACCTGTTGAACTCGTGTAAGGAATCATATTGAAGGTATCCAGGCTCTATATATGGGGGGGGCTACCCCTGATCTACACTGCCATTTTGATGATCTTACTGGTTCAGTGCATACCGCCAACTCGACACTACCTTCTGTGTAATAATTGAGGCTCTACAGCCTCCACAATCGACAGATATTTGCTTCTCTTTGACTATTTGACAAAACGTATCTATGGGCTTGCAAAAATAGACTGAGGCGTAGGAAGTAACTAGTTAAGGTTTGCTACTACGAGGTGACGGCGGGACGGAGTCAGTTATAAAGCAAAGGGCATTTGGGGCATAATAATTTCTATCATCTAATTCTCATGGTTTTCTATTAATTGTGAGGTTTGAATGAATCAGTACAGCTCCACGTTAAATAAAGATTTCCATTCGACATGATTTTCTAAGAGATGTAAAACGATTGCCTGGCGTCTACATCCCCCTAATTTCTTCCTCCGTTCAAGTGATAAATCCCTGGAATTTCGGTAATAATGGTACGGAGCATTCATCTGCCAAGACTTTTTTAGTCAAGTTACAAGGCACTCTCATGAATCACTATCAACATCTCCCACTATCGCGCCTGTCGGAACGTCATAAGGATCGGCAATAGGTCTAACTTGCATTCCGGGCGCATAAACCGAAACTAAGGTTTCATTTCTTGTGGCTGGAAGTTTTCCTGTGCGGATGAATTCCTTTGTGATCGAGCTCGATGGCTGACTTGGTACTAGATAGTAATTTGTCAGGCCTTTACTTAAAGATCGAGCCATTAAGTATTAAGCTTACGCTGAATCGAAACATGGTCATCTCCATGGCGAATCAAAAGTCCTGATTCTTGATTTTGTTCCCAGACCAGTCTGGTCCATTCTGTTGGAGCACTAGATCAGTATTAGAGCTACTCAGGTCCCATAGGATAAGCAAAGACTTGCCTAACATCGAAGTCTGCAGTAACTAGCAGCATGGGCCTTGGTAATGAAAGCGGGTTGTTGGCGGGCGTGGGATACGGCCATGCCGAGCACCAAAGCTGGAACCTCGTCAGTAAAAACACCGAGCCTGGCTGGATGATTTACCTGGATTTTCCATCCCTGCGCTTTACCAATCATACCTCTATCATTCTGTACGGTAATACAATTAGACTTGCGTAAAGCCACTTGATAAAATTTGACGGACTCGCCTTCAATCCTGCTTCAAGAGAGCTTCGAAATGCCTCGAAGGTATTGTTTCCAAGGTCTAGCTCAATCAGCGACAAGGCTCTCTTAAGCAGACATCCCGACTCACTATAATCACTGCAAAGAAGTGGCAAGGACCACACAGTCTGAGTGTCTGAGATTGGATCGCCGGTAGCGATCGCAAACAAGCTGGCGTCACCTTGCAATGCCTGCTCGAGAGCTTTGAAGATTGTAGGAAAATCAGGTTGACCCAAAAGCGAGTTCTGCAATCCCACTTGAATGTTCGATGCTGTCACTGGCGATGTGCAATTCGTCGAATTAATACAGTAAGACGCAATCAATGGCGTCTTTTGCGCGGCTGCGAGGACCTTCTAGAATGCCTGGATAGGCATCAGTATCAGATAGCATCAGTCCACCATTATAGGATCACTCACCTTAGGGATGCTCCCTTTCCCTTGTGACTTGAAAGGGCAGCTGTTGTTATTTTGGCAATAGGCATCTGCACGAAGCAAGCCACGGTTGGCGGCAGCTATTTGATCTTGTGCCTCTTGGAAGAGGCTCTTTTACGGCAGATTAGTCAACCGGGGCAACCAACTTAGTATCAAGACTTACAACGCCATGTGGTGCAACAGAATCGAGAGCGAAGTTTCCAACTCTGTTAGGGTATACGGCTGCGTATTGTGCTGCTCTGAAAGAACCGCTAGCATTTTGAGCCAAATATGGGTGATGTTTACAATGAGTAATAAACTTACTACGAAGCCCCGATAAAATTTATCGTGTCGTAACATAGGGCTCTCCGTATAGACTCGAAGTCTTGGATCACTTCTTTTGTACCGACATATTCGAGAATACCAGGTGGATAGCTTAGATCAGTCCACGATTGAATCGCGTCGGTGGATGCTTTGTATAAAGTATCGAATTCTGTCTGTGTAATAGGGCTTCAAGTGGCCATCAATAATTGGTCAAAAAGAGTAGTTGGTTAGAAGGGCTCACTATGGTCCCATAAGCCCTGAATATCTGTCGAGAGACACGTTGAGTGGGTTGGGATGGTATGTGCCTCGAACATCCATCACTGTACTTGTGTTAAATGTGGAGAGACTACTTGGAAGGCACACGATTTGGTATGGACGACGAACTCATTAGGTCAAAATCAGTCAAGCCGGAGAATTCTTCCGTCTGGTTGAACGCAACTTGCCGAGCGAATACCGTGGCCTCGTCGCTTCCTCCTGGATTGCTGTAACCAAGAGTGGTCAGTTGTTAAGCTCTATAGAGTATTCTAAAGAATTGAAAAGATTCTAGCGTACAAGAAAACGATACCCTTGGGCTCTTTCTCAGGCCTATACATGGCTAAACCGACGGTGATGTTATTTTGTGCGCTGATCGGCTCCGCATAATTCATGGGAACGGTGATCTCGCCACAATACAGTGTTGACGGGAGATTATCTAAATTAAGGCCCGTCAGATCTAGAGTAAGGGGGACTTGGTCTCGGCAGTCTCTCCATTCAATTTTGGGCTTGTGTAGATGGTGAATGGTCCTTGATTGAGATGATACTAGTGGAACAAGCCATATGAAGACGATAGAGATAAATAACATTGTTGTTGTAGTATTGGTAGTGGTGAGTTTGACCTGTTGCGAGAGAGGTTACTGGGTCTGGAAGGGAGCAGATCGATACTACTAGTTATGATGCAGAAATGAGTTGGATGTTCAATGAGCCTGCAGCAAGCAGAGACAGAAAACATAATATTTTATATGTACGAGCTTGTCGCTTATTGGTTGATGATCTTTCTCTAGGTACCCACAGACATTGGCTTACGTGTTTAATTTCCGAAGCTTGGCTCCGTCCTAGCCACATTTTTGTCTTGCGAATTGGAATAAAATGCACGTTTTCTAAGCCCCGTATTGATGGGGGCCGGTCCCGTGCACAAGGCGCTTCTGTACTAACTAATATAGTTACTTATTACTATGCTTACCTAATTTTGAATGCGCTTAGCTTAGTCGTTAATTGGTTTGCTCGGAATCCAAATGACGTATTTGTGAGCTGTCTTTGCGAGGCTAGATGCCAGGGTGCTATGCCTTGTCTAGCCTCATCTTCTTTGCCTTGCAGTCCATTGTTGTCGCCGTAGTCGGCAGAGCCGGAGTTTTGTAATTTAGGGTCAACATCCGTGCTTTGTCATTCGATCTAGGATGCTATACGACTAATTAGTTGATATACTTTTTGGCGATTAGAGCAACCGGGATTGGGAGAGGATATAGGAAGCGCACGTAATACAGGATGCGGAGCACCTCGTATTGACCGTGATGATGGATGGCAGACTTGCGGATTTGAGGGAACCTAGTTCAGGGATTTCAAAGCCAAGGTCTCGACCTAATTGTGCCGAGGACTGAGATGAGACGTGAACACGAGTTTGTGCTTCAAACATCCCCGTTGTAAGAGAAGCTGGTTATATACTTCAAATATCGGATTAAACCAAAGAAAACCTTGGAATTCTATTCGTAATAGGTCTGGATACTGAATGCACAAAAAAAGACATTTAATTCGCGCACGAATCGCTCGAGTGGCTAAGGGTCTTTCGAGCAAAAATTGAAGTTCCGTAGCAACAGAAAGTCCAAACTTCAGTCCTGTTATATCATTCTCTAAATATACACTTCCGCGCACAGCGTTTACAGCTTATCCATACGATCTCCACACCCGTTGTAGTACGCTAGCTTGTGACTTACAATACATCCTCGGAGCGAATTCTTTGGTGAGATTACCTACGTTAAATATAGCAAGCACGTTCTTGAGAAACATTTCTCCCAGAACATATTGTCCTGTTGCACCTCCAGCTTGTATAGCGCTTTGACAAATCCCATCGGACCCGAATTATGGGTGAACATGCTATACAGATTTATATAGGATGTTTAGCCGTTAATGGTAGCTTTAAATGTTGGAACGGTCGAATTGTACTGAACAAGAAAGCCGGCCTCATAGTTAAGGGCCGCGGTGGATCGAAGAGGGCATTAGCGGCGGCGGCATCGCCGGGAATGTATTTGAGTCAGTGATCTTATTGGACTGGATTGGAGTGGATTTGACCCCCAAATCCACTCCATACGGTAAATAGGCGGTGGAGCTCCAGGACTTCAATACGGCTACAGATCAATTATATACTATAAA
>KV748993.1:0-15508 GCA_001692915.1 Glonium stellatum | reverse complement strand
GTATCTACAGGGATCACAATCAATTTCAACAGCGTTTAGCAAGAACTACCATCTCGGCCTGAACGTGTTAGCGTAGAGTGGAGGCCAGCTGGGATTCGGGTTGTTCACCTCATTCAAGCATCTATCTTGCAGCTCTACAGAGATTCTCGTCAGCAGGGTTGATATCACTTCGTATTGAAAATGTATTGAAAATGTATATCTGCCGTTTTCTTGGGCATTTGCAATATACTCAACGTTATTGGACAAGCGAAGAGGCAATCCCAGAAAGACACCCAACAACCCGCGCCTCATTACTCAGCACAGTCAGATTTCAGGGTCTGATCACTTCGTTGAACACCGCCCCCAACCTTTCACAGAACCACGTATCCATAAGCCAACAATACGTCAAATACGATGTTACTCGACGCCGTGAGAAAGAATGTTAGCAGCGGTACAGCAGAGAAGTCGCACTGATCCCACCTCTGAGACTCTCCAAACGAGCTGGGCATGCACAATTCTTTTGCCTAGAGAACAAGGAACGCTCTACGGGTCTTCTTGAGATCTCTGCTTCTAACTATGACCATCTGCTAGGCACTCAGGTCGAGCCTTTCATGTGGCGTACGAACCTTCTCTCCATGATTCACCGCCAACATGACAAGACGCCGACCGAGCGCCTGTGGCTGCAGTAGACCTCAGGCTGTATCCGGACCGAGCGCTAAGACAGCTCAACAGGCTCGACTCCTGCTGGCCACGCTGCGCATCCAATATTTACTATACCATTTTGCGATGTGACAATTTACTAGGAGGTCCCGACCGTTCTAAGAGTGTGGATTTTGGCTCACAGCTGTCTCTCAGCACAGCTGCCGATGGAAGTCAACTGATCCGGGTCCAGCACCATAGTCGCCTCATGTGTGCCCAAACGGGCGCCAGCAGCGACTTTGTTCACCGCAGGTGCTGGCGACAAAATTTTCATTTATTTTTATTTCTGCCAAATAACACAGCCCATAAGCTTTTCCTGGCATTGCTTGATCGCAACTACAGCACATAAGCTCTATTCCGCTAATGATCATACGGCTGTTGATCGTCTTCGGACAATAGCAACATCGGCATGCTGTCTGATCCTTCAAGCCCACTGCCTGTTGCTAATCATCAGACTGATAATCTCTCCAGTCAGCCCTGCAGCGATCTTTTTCCAAGCGCGAGCGCCTGGAGGCCTGTGGTGGCTGTGGGCTGAACTTTACGGTAAGTGGACTACTGCGGCTCCTCGCGTAACTATTCCCGAATTATGGTGGGGGTCTGCACTGACTATTATCTTCTCTGCGCTGTTCGATTCCTCAATTGGCATTTATCATATTCTACAGGGGCTGTCATGCGGCCATTTTCACTTTATCCATCGTCATTCAGCCCACCATTGCTTTATCGTACCATCGCTTTATGGCTCATTTTCCGTCTAGTTATGTGTTAGTCTGTTAGAGCCTTTTACCCCTGTTACCGGGGCCCAGCTGCTGGGCTTTGGGGCGATCTGCAAAGGCTTGACTGAAAAACCAAATATAGCTTCTCCAGGCGAACCGTGAACCCACCAATCTTATCTCGTGTTAGTTGGACCAATACCATCGGGGCCGAAGTAACCAACATTGCTCGTTCCATCCTCGTGGAGTAAATGGCTGTAGAGGCGGCCCCAGGAAGAGCCAGGGGTGAGTTAGGTCTCTCAAGACAAACCGTGTCGGGTGCATCGCCTACGGTCTGGCGTTTCTCCTGCCGGCCTAACCCGCAGGCTGTCATGGGCGAGGTATTATTCTTGAGGCAGAGTGAAAAATATATATTCTAGGACAGTCCCATCTACTTAGGCGTCAAGCAGCCCAGCCAAGTCTCCATTATCTGTTTCTTCTCTTTCCTTTGCATATCAAACTAATTAAGCATTATGGCGTGGTTCTTAGCTCTTGTGGCTCTTTCAACGCTCCTTCCTTCATCCTTAGCTAAAACGGTCACTTTCAACTGGGACATTGGCTGGGTGAACGCAGCTCCTGACGGTTTCAACCGGCCGGTCATTGGAATTAATGGACAGTGGCCATTACCAAAGGTGGAAGCCGATCTCGGCGACACCATTGTTGTTAACATTCACAATTCTTTGGGCAATGAGACGACAGGAATTCACTGGCATGGTCAGTTCCAGCAGGGAACAAATAACATGGATGGTCCCTCTGGGGTCACCCAATGCCCAATTCCACCGGGGAGCTCGTTCACATATTCCTTCACTGCTGAGCCCGCTGGTTCATACTGGTATCACAGCCATGCTCCGGCACAATACCCAGATGGTCTACGCGGGCCTCTTATCATTCATGACAGGGCTGCAGAGAAGAAACTGGGATTTGATCAGGAATTGACCTTGACAGTATCTGATTGGTAAGATTTGCATTGCTTAATTCCAGAATTTGCTAGTTGATATTCATTAGGTATCACGACCAAATGCCCGGTCTTGTTCATTATTATCTCAGTACAGCGAACACTGATGGATCAGAGCCGATTCCAAATTCAAGTATTATCAACGATAAACTCACAGAAACTTTCAATATCCAACCCAATAAGAAATACCTAATCCGCATAATCAACATATCAGCCTTTGCCGCTCATTACGTCAAATTTGATGGTCATAATATGTGCGTTGTCGCGGTTGACGGTGTCCAAAGTAAGACTGAGACGATCATGACTATCCTGATTCGCAGTACTAACATCAATTAAAGCTCAACCAGTCACTACCGATACTATCGAGGTCTCTGCTGGGCAACGCATGGACGTTATTATTACTGGAATGCCCAATCCTAAGAAAAATTATGCCTTCGTCGCGAGTATGGATCCGAGCATGTTTGACTCTGTACCGTCCACATTGAACCTAAACAGTGATGGTATACTCCAATACAATCCAAAATTCCCCGCTCCGGCCCCGATTCGGCAAAGCACATTTACCCCCATCGACGACTTTAGCCTGGCACCACTTGATGGACAGCATATTTACGGAAATCCGGATCAGATTATCACAATGCTGGTCAATTTCTCTGACTATTCTGTTGGCCAACGGTAAACCCTCTCATATCTCCCTCCTTGTGCGATGACTGATATATTCCTTAGTGCTGCTCTTGGCCCTACTCCTTATGTTTCTCCGAAAGTACCTACCCTCTATACCGCTCTAACGACCGGTCAAGATGCGTTGAACCCCAAAGTCTACGGAGATGGAGTCAATCCATTCATCTTGAAATCAGGACAGATCATTGAAGTTGTGGTAAACAATATTGACACTGGCGCACATCCATTCCATCTTCACGGCCACACATTTCAGGTGGTCGCGAGAACCAACACTCAACCCTGGGACGGCAATACCAAGAACCTTCGTGCGGTCCCTATGAAGCGCGATACTATGAAGGTGCCGGCTGGAGGCGCCATTGTCCTACGATTCCAGGCAAACAACCCCGGTGTGTTCCTGTTCCACTGCCACATCGAGTGGCACGTGCAGGCCGGACTCTCCGTTACCTTCATCGAATCGCCTATCCAACTTCAGCAGCAATTTCCCAACGGTATCCCGTGGGCACAGAAGCAGATCTGCCAGAAACAAGGTATCCCGACTGAAGGCAACTGCGCAGGCCAGACCCGCAATGTTCTTGATAACAGCAAATGCAACAAAGCTTTGGATGCCAACATATGGGGTTCACTCATTAACCCTCCTAAATCAAGGAAGGTGAGGGGCTTACTGAGGGACGTCGCTTCTGCTAGAGTAAGAGTATAAATTAATGCATTGGTAATGTATTGTTGGTACTGTCTGCTCTGACTGTTCTATACTGCTTGGAGCAGCATTTGTCGAGTTTTTTTGGATGTACAGGTTGGCGGTTGGCGACGCATATTTCGGTCCGTACTCATGAACGCACCCTATGGATGGCGGATCTAGAAATGGCTGGTATGGTGTTCTCGGATTGGCGTTTTCCATGCCACATGCATGGGCGTAGAGATTTTTAATATCTGAATTGAAAATGTAACTTTTAATGGTCAATTAATCACCATGATCTTCACAAGTAACCTCTGCCTCGCCCCCTGATAACCGCTACTGAACTGCACACCGCCTTCTCTAGTTGGAGCCTTCCGATGCACCCTTCCGCGTGAAATCACCACACCATCACCCCCCCTGCTATCACCATTACATCTCCCGCACGATCAGCATCCAAACCCATACAACCCCAAGCATCCTTCGCATCAAACCCAATCCTACGTATCCTACCGGCTGCCCCTCACATCTCCGACGTTGGTCTCCCCGCGCCGAGAACCCCACCAATGCCCATCGCGCGGTAGCGAGGCCGCCGCGAAATTCGCCGGGTCGCGTGCCCCCAGCCCCTTTTAGCACCAGCTACCCCAAAACACGACTTACTGTTAAGGTCGGCAATTTTTTACTCACTCGCCGCATGCAAGGCGCAGGGTAGCAGCGCCGCAGACCGCAGGGCCAGTGCAGGGCACCTCGCAGCACGTCACCGCAGCATCAGAATTTTCTCCAACAGCCAGGCCCACTGCGGGATGACGCCCGCCTACCCACCGGCACAACCCGAGCGCTGAGTTCCGCCCGGTGGAGATTTCAGGAGTCGTGCACGACCACGGCGGGAGAGACAGAGACAGAGACAGAGGCGGAGACAGGGACAGAGACACAAGCACAGATACTAGCGGCAGAGAGACGGGGATCAGGCCGTCAGGTTCAGCTGTGGGGAGGTGTGCTCTGGGCCCTAAAAATACCTAGCTGGGTCCTAGTAAAGGCAAATGCCGGGGTAATCAATAGTGCAAGCGTTGGCTCGGGCGCGGGCACGGGGCGCAGGCGCAGGCTTAATCTGATAGCGGCAAGCTAAGGGGCCCAAAGCCACCGCCACGGGCTGCGTTTGCGCTGTGGGCGGGCCAATCGCGGCCGGGGCGTTGTCATCGGGACGTTTAGGGGTTTGGTGGGCGAGTCGCCTGGAGAGCTGAGGTCAGAGCGGGAAAAGGGATCCGTGTCTGTTGGATGGCGGAGCTTGGTCCGGACTTTTTTGCCAAGGTGCAGAGGAAGAGTTGTTGAGTTGGGGGGTCTTGATGGGATGCTTATCAGAGATCTGTGGCTTTGGGTTCTAAGACAGTAAGTAGCAGTCTTCCTCAGCCTTGCACGCTGGTCTGCTGTTTGTGCCCCTATCAAATCGTAACCGCAACCCCTCAGCGTCATTTGATTAAATTAGAAAGAGGGTTTTGATGCCTCTGACCACAAGCACTGTCTCCCTCAATTTGCTGTCTTTGTTCTCTTTTCCCCATTACCAATAAGAACATCATCCCCTTTACTTCAGGTAAGAACACCAGGGAAGAAAAAGGGCTGCAGAATCAGCAAACATCTTCAAGATACGAGAACCCAACATCAAAATCATTCCTTCCTTCCGGCACCATGTCCAGAAGATTCCACAGCGGACTCAGCAAGTCCATCCCTCTCCCCGTCTCCAAATCGAAATTCGGCAATTGCGTATAGACATGCCTAACCACACCCTCCCCGTCCTTCCTAAACACGCTTATCCCAGGCGCCTGCTTGCACTCCGGCATCCAGCCCGGGCACTCCATATCCATATCTTTATTGAAGTCAGACCCCTGGCTCGACAGCAACCTGACCTGGCTCCACCCCCTCCGCCTCCCCCACTCCAGCAGCTTCTCCAGCGGCGCCTTGGCCACAATGGCCAGGTTGACACGCTGCGCAATGTGCTGTCCCACACCGTTCAGCGCGTCGACAAACGACACGCACATAGGGCACGGCTTGTCCTCATCTTCGGCGAACATCATGTGGTAGATGACGACGCTGCGGCCGTCGGCTGCGAGGTCGGCGAGGGTTATAGTGTGCGAGGTCGGGGTGTTTGTGGAGCTAGATGGGCCCGAGGCGAAGGTGTAGTCGGGCATGGGGGCGCCGAGAGGGAGAGCGCGGCGCATTTCAGCTACGCTCTCGATCTGGTTGCGGAGAGTAAGTTCGGCTTTGGTGAGCTCGTTGCGCGCAGCGATGTATTCAGGAGTGGCATTCTTGGGCCATTTGATGAATTTGGTTTCGGACATGTCTTCTCTTTTGGTTCGGCGGGTATCCAAAGTCAATAAGTTGCGACGGAACTGCTTTGAATCAATTTTTATTGAGCAATTGATAAGAAATAGACTGAGTTCTCCAGTTATATTATTCTCCCATAAGGTTATCTCTCAAACTACCACCAGCCCGCTAGGCATCAGTGAAGTATTACGATATACGAAATACGAAGGTACGAATAAGAAGATTGGCTTGTCGCCACGCAGCATGCAGGTTGGTTCCCCGCACTATGCAGACTGACTTCAGAGACGCGCCACAAACACGAAATCACGAGAGATTTGCATGATTTAGGATAGCCTCCAGTGACCACTTCACAGCTATTTGATTCTCAGCAATACTTAACGTTACGTCAGTATCATCCAAAAAACATCTTCATCACGGCGAGGATTCGTGCTTTCAAGATTCCAGCAATTCTCCCACACACTTTAAACAGACGAGCACATGTCACTCAGCAAAGTCGACTCCAATTCTTGCATGGACAGAAGCAATCGACATTACTTGCCTGAACAGTAGCACAACTGGATCGGCTATACTATTATCTTTGTTCAAACATCCCCGCTTTCTCGGTTGCGCCCTTAATATCGACTAGGGGTATACTTTATAGTGAACGGTTACGGGTTCGGCAAGTATGCAATCCACGACACTGATCAACCCAGAAAAAAGGGCCAGTCAAAGTTCATAACGTTGTTAATCCATGTCATCCTCATAATTAACGTTTCGTTGTCCGGCCTTAAGATAATCTTGCACTAGAATAATTTCCCCAAGCCATGTCAATCATTCTTACTACCCCCCAACCTCTCCCCCTCCATCGACGCAAAATATTTGAAGCTACATAAAGAGCGCAATTTCCTCAAATTTAGCCTCCATCCCCAAGCGAATTCAGATGGACAAAAAGCCTGCCCCGCTTCGCTTGAGCTAACTACCCAATCAAATATACCCGTTCGGAATTCCCGGGCTGTGCCAAGTTGGTGTCAACTTGTGTAAAACATTGGCCTGGGCTATCTTTGCCGTAGTTATGTGTTGTCGATACTCTGGTATTCACGAATACCAGGGTAAGCCCCTCTTACTATATTAATAATAATCTTTGAAAGGGTTTATAAAAAGCCAACTCTTACGAGTTCTACTTACCATTAAGCCTTTTCTTTTATTCTTCACGAGGCCATGTTACAAATAGTCTACATAGCTCTACTAGCTGGGACTGTGGCCGGGGCGTTCTCCACGAACCAGTCAGTAACAGAGGTTCGAAAAGTTGGCCATGGCCCAACCGGCTACGAAGTTACGTTCCGCTACTACTCGGAGACAGCCAATCAACCAAAGTCTGTGTTACTTGGGGGCTTCCCATTATATGCAAACGCTTTGACGGCCTCCCGCTCGAAGACTGAACAAATTGCTCCTTGGGACTGGCAAGCGGATGATTTTTCCCTTTTCCTTTCTCCACTAAGGCCCGCGTATGGAAATACGACTTACCTCGGGTTCAATATGACTTTCGAGGAAAGTTCAGGCGGTTGGGTCACTACGCTGCCTTTTCCTTCAGGCACCTTTGGTTACGCATTTTACCTGGACTGCAAAGAAGGATGGAGTTCACCGCACTGTAACCCTGTTATAGACCCCGGAAATCCTCCGATTCAAAGTCCTGCGGGTGATCAAAACCACAGCATAATTCAAGTGCCGTTCGATGCAAAGCATCAGGTTCAAAACTACGACTACGCGCTGCCCTTAGATGACAAGACAAGGCGCGGATCTATCGCGTTTTACAACTATAGCTCGCCAGGGTCAACCGCCCCCACGAAGGACATTCATTCGGTCGGCATCTATCTGCCCGTAGGATACGGGGAAATCTCAGGCAAAAAATACCCAGTTCTCTATCTCAGCCACGGTGGCGGCGGAAATGATGCGGATTGGTTTAACCAGGGGCGAGCTCACAACATTGTAGACCAGCTGATCGACGCTCAAGTACTGGAGCCTACGATTGTTGTGACACCTAATTTCTATGATCTCGGTTTCTCTATGGAAGACTTTGCGACTAACATCACGGGAGAAAATGGTTCCGATACGTATGGCTTAAACGGATTTTTTGAGGCAGTGCGCAAGAATTACCTCAAACACCTCATCCCCTGGGTAGAAAGCAACTTCCACACAATATCAGAGCCGACCGGCCGCGCGTGGGGCGGTCTCTCACTTGGGGGAGGCTTATCCATCACTATGCTTCTTAATGCTACCAATATCTTCTCCCACGTATGCATCATGTCCAACACTCCATCTCCTCTACCCAATGATCCTCAATGGAACAATACAGGTATCAACAGTGTAGACATCTTCCTTGGTGCGGGCTTCTATGACAAAGCTTTTGATAATTCACGTAGTATGCAGGACCGACTAAGTGCGGCGGGGGTTTTGAACTACCGCAGCAGGTATTTTCCAGGCGGAGGGCATGACTGGCATACTTGGCAAGATATTTTGTATACTTGGCTTAGAAATGAGCTAGTGAAATCCAAATGGGGGTGATCTACCTTTACCCAAAGCCCTCTAAGTCCTAGGCACATATTCTTGTTGCAATGACAGCAGTATTCAGTATGCTGAATATGTTTTCAACTATTTAGTGCTATTGAAAGGCTTGTTCACCCTATGGAAACTTCAATATTCTAAAAAACGGCTTAAATTTTTGAAAACATCTCCCCTAGCCGTAATTTTCATACGGGATAGGTGCTATAAGATTTGCTGATGGGGTGTTCTCGTGCAGGACTGGATAGACCTGTAATTAAACGAGCCATAAAACGGCACTTCGCGCAGATAATAGACTTCGCCCGACTCAGCTTACCTACCTAAATAAAGCTACAAGACATTTCAATAGCAGTAAATATGACTATGAGCAATTAGTCTCCCGATCTGAGGTTTAACTTAGAGCTTTAGTTTTTAGAAAGTGAAGCGGTAAAATTACTCACCTCTTTCAGGCATTGAACCCATAGCTTCTACCCCGTGAGCTTGGTCGGCTTCTCCTACACGCTATTTCTTATTATATTTTTTGTGCCTTAGGTATAATAACATAGCATTAAGATCTCGTCCTAGGTTTTAATTTGTCGCCTAGCTTCTTGGAAGAATTCTTTTATATTTAACTTATTGCGGTTGATTAATGGCAGCCCCTAATTGAAGCCGAAAAAGTAGTCAGTTATCCAGGGACCGGGCACTTACAGCTAGCCATGTCGCACATTGTCTCTAGTATCCCACTGGCCTACTAAAAGAGAAGAACTACACTATACCTAGCCATGGTATATTTCTGGTTCGCGAGAGGGTTAGGGTTTTTGGGCTGAAACAAAAGAAAACCTCTTTAGCCAGAGCTCGTTGATAAGCATGAGGGCGTCATTCTCTCTTGAGTTATGGAAATCGAAAATGGATGCAATCAAAACTTCGAAATGAAAAGAAGTCATGGTTTGGGCCGGCCATGGAATAGTTAGTAAGAAGTTCGGAAAATACCCATACACCAAGGGCCAAATAATGGAAAGCCTTGGGCGCAAGGCTGACGTCAAAATGAACAAAGGCAGACTGATGTCGTGCTGTAGCCATTACGCCAGTGATGGCATCGAAATAGCACATATCGAAATATGTGCCAATTTGGGTTGAAGTGAACCGCATATTGGTGGAATCCCCTTAGATAACGCCTCAGTATGTACTCTGACATGTGAAGACTACGGACTATCATTTAAGCCTAAATATCCATAGGATGTTGGAATATACCACGCATTATTGTACAAATGATGCACCCTCTACCTTCCGCATTCTTTCAGGGCCTGGATACAGGGAAGCTTGTCTGGTTCTACACCGGAACGACATACTTTACGGATGGCATCCGCTGCAGCTGCAAGTCTTTTGTCAACAAGATCTATGACAGTCTGTGCATCCTCGAGCATAGGCATATCTTCACCAAGCACCTCTGAGGACGCGATCCGTAAGCCATGCCATACAGGTAGCCACTTCATAACTTTTTCTGCTAGAGAATAATACTCCTCGACTACTACTTTCGTCTTTCCAGAAACTACCTCTTCTGGTCCTTTTAGTTCAGAGAGTAGTCCAGGTAAAGAGACCTAGTTTTCACACATTAGCAGCTAAGACACTGTAGAACTAAATGGAAACGAAAATACCTTCAGGAAATTGTCCTGCTTGAACGCCGACATCAAGCGAACAGCATAAATCTTTACTTTCCCATCTGCATCTTTTCCATCTAGGTGTCTTGCCGCTCTTATAACGGCGAGTTCCAAAGGCAGCGCAATGACTAGCGGACTAGCTCGTGGATCTCCGGATTTTGCGAAACTAGTGCCAAGGTGTTCAGGGTTCTCCATTAGTTCCATAACTTGCTCCGTAAACGCCAATGCCTTTTTTGTACTCTCCGGTTCCCACCCAGATTGCGAAGCCTTATTGCGGATGCCAATCAGGACGGCTTCCAAAATCTCTGGGTTTTTCAATGACAGTCCAGTCGTCTTAACCTGTTGTAAAGCGCGGAGCACAATGTGCTGCATATTGGCCTGATTCGCCCTCCGTATCAATTTTACTAGTTGCCGTGGTTTGAGATGTATTCCTGCCAAATAAAACCCTTCCAGCATCTTCACTACATTATCCCAATCCTTCTGATCCTTAGATAGTTCGACAACTTGTTTCAGCACTGACCATCGCGATGGTAGGTCCTTCACCTGGTCAACATGCTTAAGCTGCATTTCGACATCTCCGATCTGCACGTACATAGGCTCATTTTCAAGCCGAGACGCATGCTTTTTTTGGTAAACAAGCCGTCGCTGGTCGGCATTGAGATGGCGGGGGAGCAGGATGTTGGAATTTAGGGTTTCGAGGAGGGTAGAGAGTTTGGGAGATGTGCTCTCCTGGAAGACTGGCAGACCACCTGAGGGCGATGTGTCAGATCTCACAATGGATATGGGATGAGACAAGGTTTCTTGGACGCACCAGTTTTCTGTCGGTATGCGCTCGACGAAAAAGCGCGTATGGAGGGATTGACGCCCCAGCGGCTCAGGATGCCGCTGCGCAGAGCTGAATTGCAGTATCGCTTCATTAGAAAGGCTGTAGAGGGATATTCATTGATCTTGCAGGGAATTCGTGCGAAAGTCGTCCTACCGAAATGTTTCCGTCGGAATAAACAAGTGCAAAATGGCCAAGCCCTGTAGCCAAGTCTCGAGTTCTCCACCTAGGTAAGCTTCACACGACATCAACTCCTTTCTTACTACACGCTTTTTAATACACCCGCCAACTTTGACAATTCACTCATTACTATGACTGTTGGATGAAGGATGCAGGCTCATTCTCGCCTTCTCAGCCTTCCAGCGGAGCTTCGTCTGTGCATTTACGACTTTGTGTTCCTCCCAACCCAATTCAATGAGCCGAGAATCCCTGACACTTCTAATGGAAGGGCTTCTAGGGCTCTACTACCACTTCTAACGTGCCATCAAATCAACAAAGAAGCTAAATTAATCGCTTTTTCTCGCACAACTTTCCATGTGCCGGACATAGCAACCTCATTGAGGGATCGCTTACAGATCTTGTCACCGCAGCTGCTTGGAGCAGTCCGCTACCTCGCCATCACGGTGGACCTTTCACTGGAACCAAGAGCCTACGATGTCTTGGATTCATCCCTTAGGGATATGGACCTTGAACAGCTTTCCCTTGTAGTCCGGAGAACTAGGTCTGTGGAGTCAAGTGAGGGTCTAGAAGACGATCTCTCCTATATACTCCGGGCGTATCCCTATATAGCGGCAAATTCTATTCGGTTTAAATTCCACCCTCTGGGTCTGAAACGATATATTTGCTGCGCACTTTCGAAGCCGTCGAGCATGAAGAGGTTCTCAATCCTTCACGACGGCTGCTACCGAAGCGCACAGTTTGCGCAATTCGCCTGAGCTTTAGAAATCATTCTGAAAAATCCTGAACGTAATTTTAATCTTTGGAATATCGCTGTTCATGCAGATAGGAACTGTATCGAGCTGGTTTCGATGCGGCAATAGTTGTCTTTGAATGAACTACGGTTGTAGACAACTGATCATCCTGGGACCTTTATGGATACTAGACGTGGAGCATAGTGCCTTTGAAACCGCGTGGAATTCCGATCATTACGTTTCCAGCGTCCACAGTGAGATAAAAGCGATATACTTTTGAAAGGCTCACCGGACGCGTCTGACATATCTTGTTGGTTCTTGGGTTATATTTTCGAAGTTTTAGGATTTTACTTTTTAATGCTCCTGACTATTGCGTGCATTTCCGTAAATCTAATACCTTATCCGATGTGCAACCTTGTTTGTTCTATTGTCAGCTCACTATTGCGCTCTGTCTTGTGGTGCAACATTGTTGAAAGATGCGACTATGATCGTTAGCTCCCGCCTAAGAGCGAGACTCCAAATGGTTTGCTGGTCATGGGTGGCGTGCAATATCTGTGTTTCGCGCATTGTTATGACTTCCCACGATCAAATCTCCACTGATAGTCTATTGAAGGTATTAAATCTATTCCCGGGTGCATACTGATTTTTCATGGTCCTCGAATTAGACTCTTCGAAGCTCCCCTTTTAAGGTTTGGGTGCGAAAACCTTCATGGCCGGCTTCGCCATATGCATTAAACTGTAAACCGCTTCTTTTGTTTGGAATATCAGAGCGCAGTGAAAAATGTGCATAAACTCTTTCGCCCCCAGATCACAAAAGAGATCTCGCTACATCTTTTACAGTATAAGATCCATGTATCAGTCTCTTGTTCTGTCCGTTATACCTTTGTCCTAGCGTCTTACAGTGTCTACTCGCATTCGGCGTCAAACCAAACAGCTCGATCCGGAACTTGCTATTACGGCCTCGCATTTCTACACCCCAATTTGACCATTATATTATCATTCAAACACACTGTCTCCTGGAAATCTCATGGTAAAAAACCGAGGAAGACTTTTGCCTACGAATTATGGAGTCAAGCCGTTCTATACCGCCTGAAATTTTGTTACAAATGATAAGCAACCTCAGAGATATCAGCGACCTTAACAGTGCCTCTCTCACGTGCAGAGCGTTTCACGAGCTCGTGCGTTTAATTTTGTATAAATCTTATCAGGGGGACAGTTCAAGTCCGCGACTCGAAGCATTCTTGGAATGTTTTAATCGATATCCAGGCTCAAATCGGATCCTGAAGACAATTTCCGCAACGTGCGTACGTAGCCCAAATGGCCTCACAGCTGGGCAATTTGACGTTGTTGACGAAGCCCTGAAGGAAATCAAAGCGCTGGATCAGACCGCACGTATCTCTAGGGAAAGCTTTGAACGCGAGGACTCAAAACTTGCTCTATTACTTCTTCTAGCGAAAAATCTGGAGAAACTGCACCTTCAACTTTCAGAAATAATCGCCACATTCAGTATACCCTCCTCATCCGCTCTTTTTGAGGTTTTGACCATACCTTTCTTATTTCCAAGACTCAAAAAAATCTCTCTTACCTTCCATGGTCAACCCGGAAAAAGAAAGGCTGCGGAGCTTATGTGCTCAATCTTTCGATTCCCTAATCTAAAGGCGGTAAACCTTAATTATTTGGTCTTACACGATCTACCTCACTGGACTTGTCCGGAAGGCGTCTCTGGTATTGAAAGAATAACACTGGATTACTGTTTTTTGAGCGAAGCCGTATTGAGAAATTTGCTGGTTACATGCAAGGCTCTTCGCGAGTTTTCTTGGACATATGGAGAGATGGATGATTACGATCACATACTGAGCTATTCAGAAATCCCCCTTTGTGATTTCCCAGCTCTCCGTCGCGCACTGGACCTACAGGCAGCTTCCCTGGAGAAGCTGGATATTAACACCGTGGACAATTTTATCAATAGCGAGCGAATCTCAGGGGACAATCTTTATCTCGGCCGGCTTGACGGGTTCAAAAATCTTACCTCCTTGGCACTTCCAGCATTCGCTTTAGTCTCAAGAAATATCTTCGAACCGAAGCCTCAGGTTATTTTGGAGCTGCCCATAGGCATCAATGTATTACCAACCTCAATTAAGTCGGTCGCTCTCTACAATTGGGAAAATTATGAGTGGGCAACTACGAAACCGGAAGAGATAGTTTACAAAACTCGCGATATGCTTGTGTCTTCATTGGATATCGTGCCAGACCTAAAGATTGTGGAGATAAGATGCATAGGAAGAATAGAAAATGAGTTTACTTCCTATGTTGGGGAGATAATGATTGTCGAGAGGTTGCAACAGGAGTATGGTAAATACTGGTTTTTACAATTACCCTCCTTCCCCCAATAGTATCAAGCCCATGGTGTATTTCGTCGCCTAGCTTGTAGTTCACTACACGACCTAAACACCTATCTAATTATCTATAGAAGGGTGCGAATTTCTTGAATATATACCGCCGCTGCAAAGTACGACACCGGATCTACCCACTTCGACTGAACTGGAGGCCACGACACCGCTGCTAGGTGCGCCTGATGATCCATCAGGAGAATCAGACGTTGTCTATGAGTTGGCATCCCGGTAACGTAGGAAAGCCGAGGTTTGCATGCCATAATTTGTTTCATTTGCGCTTCAGTTTCGGCTGAGTATGTACGACTTACGCAACGTTTCTTATATATTTCTAGAGATACCCATCAGTAGATACTTCTTTTTACTCCAAAAGTCCTCTGGCAATCTTGTTGCTATTCATTATTCAGAGTATATAATAAGATCATGTCTAATTTTCCTTACTAAAATGAATATGCTTGACATGATAAAGTACTGCTCCAGAAATAACTCGTTCTATCACCAGAGCAAAAGAGGTTTGGAGCGTATTAAAGAATATCTCATTCTCATCCCATCCCATTATATACGTACATCCGTTCGCCATCCCCGATTTAGCTCCAGCCTCGTCCCCTCATAAGAAAGCATAGCCATCACCCCTTATATCATCCGAATAGTAATCTAAAGGCGCAACAGGCAGCCAAGCAGTCCAGGGGAAGATAAGAAATCCAGCAATCGCAACACAACGCCAATCCAAATGCAAACTCAATGCCGCAATAATGCCGGAAGAGAAAGCAGTAAGCCAAAAAAAAAACCCCCCAGCTCCGGAACACCGCCCCAACCCGCCAACCGGAGAGAAAAAATTACAAGAAATTGAAAGGGTAAAGGGAGATAGCACTTTGCTCACAACAGCCCTGCGGTCCACACGTCTCTCACTCATCCATTAGTCACCGCCACGCCACTTCACCCCCTCCCCCAGCCCGAGCCCTCCCCACAAACGACCCTCCCCACTCACGCCAACGGCCACCGACTCTTCAACCCCTCAATCCACCGCCCATACAGCACATCAGCCAAAAGGCCAGCATGCTCCATCCCCGGCTGCACATGGCCCGGCAACTTCTTCTCATCCAGCCCACCAACGCCATGCTCGAGCTGAAGCCCCAGCCCCAGCCCCAGCCCCGTAGCCC
>KV748992.1:0-24536 GCA_001692915.1 Glonium stellatum | reverse complement strand
GGGACTGACGCGATTAGGAAGAGGGTGAATGAGAGGATGAGGGGGCGCTTTAGGTCTTTGTAGTGGGTGGCCCAGCCGCTGTGAGTGAGTGAGTGGTTGTTCTAAGGTGGGGTGAGTGCGGGGAAAGCTTTACGCAAAGCACCAGGACGCAAATAGAGAGGGTACGCCGTAGCTGAGCTGCCGTATCCCGGTGTCCCAAGCATTGTCTTCGAATCCGAGGTTCAGGATTGCCTGAGGCACAAAGCTGTTCACAGCGCTATAGAACACCCATCTATGCGAACGATTAGAGAAGTGTGATGTAATCCGTGAGAAAGATAAATTACCCTTCGATCGTGAATGCAAAGACTGCTAAAGGGAAGTTGGGACCGCTCTGAAAGAAAACGTGAGCTACTATACCGTCTTTACGACCCTTCCACTCTGTATTGCCTTGTCAGTGTCCCATGATCATCTTTAACTTCTTCTAAAAACTTACCATATAGACCGAAGATAATTAGAAGGGCTATTGCCACACCGAGAGGAACCGCAACGTGCACATTCGACCAGCGATAAGTGCCCCCCGCCCAGTCAAAAGCAAGCAAAAGCAATGTGGTGCCTCCGATGAAGAAAAAAGAGCCAATTGGATCGCATGTCCAAATGTATTCTTTCAGTGACATGGTTGGATAGTCGGAACGACGAGGTGGCCAGTAAAAGAGGAGGAAGCCAAGACTTGTTGCGCCGTGAAAGAAGATCTGTATCCAGAAAATATATCTCCAACCACTGGGGCCAGTATTCGTCGCTGCGCTGCCGCCTAGCCCCCCACCACTTCAAACGAAGTAATTAGTTATGTCAACTAAATACGACAAGTAAGAAAATGGAGTGGGGACTTACTAAGTGCCAACAGTGGTGCCAATGAAGGTAAAAGCGTTAGCCAAGGCGCGATATTTTAAAGGCATGACTTCCGCTTGAATAGCATGAACAATTGGAGCTGTAACGATGCACGCTCCTATCAATATCCCCCCACCTATGAGCATTGTCATAGATGTTGCTTTAGCGGAAATTATCGCCCCGATAAGGGCGATGAGCGGAGGTATAGATGCCATATATTTACGGTCTAGCACATCTGAGAGCCTGCCGACGACAGGAGATAGGATACTTTGCATTAGAAGAGGGCCTTGAATTATCCAGCCTGCGATTTCCTTTACGATTGAGTTAGCATATATGCCTGAAAAGCTGTCAACATTTGTATGACAGTTATCAAATTGTGGAGTGCTAAAATGAGTTGCGTATTGCGGCATGCCTTTACAATGCGCTAGTTATAGAAGCATGGCTCATGTGGGAAACAAGTGTGGAGGTATATATTCATTTGGTGTCCTGAGGAAAGATACGAAACCACCTCTTACAGGCTCTCCTAAATCCCTAACAATGAAAGCAATGTTCGCGCCCGCAGCAGTCGTGGCAAAGACCTGACCGCCAAATCTATAGTCGCGAATAAGCCCAAACAAGCCCACATGGTATTTAACGCTGTAGCATGCTATGGAACTCACGCAAATGATGTGATGAATATGACGACCCAAGATCTCCAGCGGAGATTGATATGGTGTGCATTTTGCTTCGCTTCAAAGACCACGACTGGCATTCCATCTGGCCTCACATCTGATGACTGGGACGAGCCAGAGCTAGACACAACACGATCCACGTGGGCTTGCTCATATTTTTCATTAATCGTTAATGAAGGGCGAGTAGGTTCGAGATTAGAATCAATGCGGTTAACCTTGAGTTGCTTAGATTCTTCTTCCATGGTGAGACTTGAAGAGAATTTGTTGGGAAGAGCGAGAAATACTTCGACTACACCACGCACCGCCGAAATTCTTTCTTAGTTATGTAAAGCATGGCAAACGATCCAGCCAGGCGGAGACGAGCTAGATGTCCTTGCCTAGCTATGTCCATTTTGTGGTACATTCCATATAGATTTTATTTGGAAGGAATGTGGGAGCGCCAGATCCGCTGTGAATTAAACCTAGGAGGGCTGGCCAATGATAGGTTGAGAGATCGACCGGTAGGAGGACAGATCTACCCTTATAACTGACAGAAATGTGCCAATCTCGTTATGGGTATTTCCATTTTGCATGCTTGCATGTAGCTAGCTATATGTTGGAGTTGTGTGATTGGGGCTTCCTCTTAGAGATCGCTCTGCCCTGGAGCTTATGTGCTGCATATCGTCCGCTCATTCAAGCGTTGTGTCCCAGTCTAGGCATAGCCTCAGGGTCTTCGAAGCCCAACGAGGGAACGTTCGGCGAGATAGCGAATGGAGAGAAATGATTGGGTTTGGCTGTAGTAGTAAGCCCCGTCGATCTCCCGTTAGTCCGACTATTGGAGGAATTTGTATGCAGCTTCCAACTGCCGAGCCATTCCACTGGGAGGCACCCCGCAATGTGAGGTAAGCGAAGCCTACTACCGCAGATTGTTTCCCGGAGCATAAGTAGAGACCGGCTGCACGACTATATTGACCTTGCAGGTGGCAACCTGCTTACCTCACGTGATTATAGAAATCCATTAACCCACTGCACTGCTACGGACAAAATCCGCCTCTGCCTTATTACCACTTACAGCCGAACCTATTTAGCAGCGGATAGAGCCTCCTTATACAAAAGTGGTTGCCCGTAGACCTATTGAGCAGTTAGGTATATTGCAAAATGCCTGGTCTCATCGAAGTACCTCAATTCAAAACAATTACTGTCAAGGAACTGCATCCTACTTTTGCCGCGGAGGTTGAGGGTGTGGACTTTCAGAATCTCACCGAAGAACAGTTCCGAGAGGTCGTGGCGGCCGTAACTAAAGTTCGTTACCTGTACGTCTATTCTTGACCAAGCTCTAACAGACCGAACGATTGCAGTATGGAGTCTGCATTTTTCGTAATACGGGCATGGGTGATGACGCTCATGTTGAGTTCTCACGCCGATTTGGAGAGCTTGACGACGTTAAACGATATCTTACCGGCGATAGAAAGCTTCGATACCAACATGTAGAGTTATTTGATGCCGGCAATGTTGACGAGGATGGAAATATTCTTGATCCAGAAAGTCCAAGAGCCCATTATAATCGAGTTCGTAGACTTACCCATTACTTCTCGACCATTTTTACGCTAAGGTTGCTTAGGGCAATCGCTTGTTCCATGTAGATTCAAGCTTCAATCCACGGCGCGCATCATTCTCTCTATTGCGCGCTTTCGAACTTCCACCACCTGGGAATGGTGGCAACACCGAGTTTGCAGATTCCCGTACCGCTTTTGACGAACTCCCTGATGACCTCAAGGACGAGCTCCTCTCCCAAGACTATGTCGCAGCACACACAGTCTTGCAATCCCGCAAGTTAGGTTCTCCTGAATTCTTCAAAGATCTTGATACCACGGCAATTAAGATGGCTCGACACAAACTTGTCCAACGGCACGAACCCAGCGGACGTATGAATCTCTATGTCTCTGCCCATGCCCATCACATTGAAGGTGTGCCACCAGAGAAATCTAAAGCGCTACTAGATACATTAATGAGGCATGCAACTCAAGAAAAATATGTCGTGAGCGTACCATGGGAAAATGTTTCGGATCTTGTCATCTGGGATAACACCTGTGTTATGCACCGCGCTGTGGGAGGAGCTTTCGAAGGAAAATATAAGCGGGATCTGAGAAGGACTACCGTGCATGATTCTAGTCCAACAGCGTGGGGCTTTAACGAGGGTGACGTTCCACAAGGTTTTAATGTCTCCAGTAGAACTTTAGTTGCTTAGATATCGCGTTTTCGATTACTATTCTTCCGCCAGCATAAAGAATCTTTGTTTTTGGAGGCTGTTTCTGGAACATTACTTCTTTGTCTCTAATAATCAGTGGCAGTGTGAAGTGATCTCGAATTTCTATATTTTTCGCACCTTATCTCTGCAGCCGCTATGACGTTCTTAGAGTTTAAATTTTCAACCTTAAGGCGACCTACTCTTGTGTGGCCCTTTTAAAGCAGAATGTGTGAGGATAACAGATTTTTCGAAGCTACTGCTCCGCTGCACCCTCGCGTGCATGTATCTTGAACTAGGGATTCATACTTGTAGTGTCGGATTAGTTGTCTTGCTTAGTTTAAAGAGGATAGATTAGTGATTACGCTCCCGTGGAGCTGCGTACTAGTATATATGAATATTATCCCGTGCGCATAAGGTTTCCTCCGAAATAAAGTTTCTCGTCACAGACCAACCGTTTCTAGGTCGGCATGTCTCGCCACATACCTTGAGAGTACCTAGACTATCGCTCAGAGATCCTTAACGAAGAATTACGAATATTTTAATTCTGGTTCGGGGGAGTGGCAAGGCGTGCGTGATATTGATCTAAGACCAGAAGACTAAATAATTGTAGACTATCAGCTAGCATTGCCTTCAACAGTGGACGACTGAATATGAAGATGACAGCTTTACTCAGATAGGGACAAAGTCATAACTCGCAGTCAGCACCGAAGTCCTTGCATGGAGTGTCATAGGAGCATGACTCACAATGGGGTGCTCCCTACCCACAAAGTTAACCAGCCAATTAATGTCCTTCTTACCTCCAAGGGGCCCCGTCGATCGACAGACGGATACAAGGGGGTAGCACGAACGGGACAGACGCCCTCCCTGCAACTAAATTTACAGAATAACGCTACCCTGCAAATTTGCCAACAAGTCGCTTACTTTAAAACCATACTTGCAGGGAGGGCGTCTGGCCCGTACGTGTTACCCCCTTGCAATCATCAACCGAAAGCGCCCCACTCACCAATGGCAAACCCCACACTCCCCACACTCCCCACAATCCATTTCCTCAGGTGGCCTTTTCACATCCCCTCTACGATGACCGCACGCGACTCGAACAACAATCACAGGCATTTTTCAGTACCTATTACACAAGGCCAAGGAACGATGAATCCGGCTGAACCTTCAAAGTACTGACCGTGAAACACCTAGTCCGAAAGCCCTTGCAAGGATTATATGCTGATTAATATTCGCGGATACACCTTACTAACTCGATAGCAGTATCACGCACCCTTTTTAGCCAACAAAGGTCCGAATGCATCCGCCTTTACAGCGCTGGGGGCGTAGGCGGTGGTGACAATTATATCTTCACCAGGAATTAGAAACTAATCTAAGTACCTCAGCATCCTCGCCGATTAAAAATTATAAACATACCACCTTAAGTGCAAACACTTATGGGCCGCGTGTGTGGCCTATATCGGAACCCAGATCTGTATAACCCGGTGAAATTTGATCACAATTTAATTTGGTTTCAGCATAGATCAGCAGAGCCATTGAGATGTCGCAAAGTAATGAATAACTCGGCAATATACCTTATTTATGAATTAGCGCGCATGATTTCCTGGCCCACCATTTCCCCACACAGTGATAGACACGGACGAGAACTCTAACGGAGTCGTTTACCTTAAAAACAGGCGGCTTATAAAGTTTAAGTTTGCCTATAAGACTTCATGATTATGAAATAGAGGCACGCAAAAATTGCCAATTACAACAGCAGAACCCCTAACTAATGTGTAGAATAGAGCTTGCATCCACTACGCATCTAGCCATGAAACCCACTGGTTAGACTAAAATAGAACATTTTCGCAGACATAAAATTTTATCATAATACAATTAGGCTGAACGGCAGAGACGATTTGGATCGAGATGCGACACGCCTAGTACACGTTGGCGGCCCGTCCCAGGGCTCCCAATGATAATATTTTTAGTTTATGAATACTTAACGATATGCCGAGACGCAACCAAGAACTGTAATAACGCAACCACGTCTTTAGTTATACTGTTATAAATACTAATAGTGGCCTTTTTAAAGGTACCGGGGTAAGTATTATAAAAGAAATTTTTTAAAATATTATAATACTGAAAAGTCTTGGCATTTTCTTATGAATGAATATTTGCCAAAATCGCTTATGAATATATCGTTGGGAGCCCTGGCCCGTCCAACGTATCTTCGCCGAAACCCTATCATTTTCCTGAGAAGCCATAGTACCCAAAGCAAAGCTAGGAGGTAAAAAAGCCTTGTGGCAATGACGCTACAACGATTATGCCGCATATACGTTCACTAGTACCATTGTTCACTACAATTTTCGCCCGTTAGGCAACAAATAATTATAAAGCCGAGAAGTTTCTGAAGACCAAGCTAAATCAATAGTAGATGAGAAGCCTTAAGAGGATCTCTGGTGCTGAAGGTCGCTCGTATCCTAGTTTGCTTATTGTCTCAACAGCACCAGCAGACCAGCCCACAATCCCAGCCTTAGCTTTTCGTTAAGAGCATCGACAAGCAGTGTTTGGTGAGGGCGACAAACATAATCTTCGATTGTAAAAGAAAGTTACAGATTTAGCATTACCGTATAACTAGATAATGAAGTTCACTTTGGTGGGCACAACATAGCAATCGAAGAGAACCCACCAAAAATTTGCGAACTGCTCTGAAATAGTGGAGGTTCGCTTCAAGCATTCTAATCTGCAGTAACAGAATCGTCACTAAAAAATGAAGTCTCTACAAGTGTTGTTCATCGGTACATACAAAGTTGTATTAATAGCCGTTATAAGTGCTGGCCATGGGTATCTTGATTCATTAATACCACGTTTTACCCCGCTTCACCACATCCCATCATACCCCACCATTCTCCTTCAGACCAAGTCAATCAACTTGAACCAGATTAAATCCCGTTAAGCCAATCTAGCGTAACCAAATGACATCACTAAGCAACCCATTCGCTTGGTTTAGATTTATCAAGCCCGTTCATTGGCTAGCCAAGGTGGGCAAAGTAATCTACAAAATTAAGACGATGTTCACCCCCTACTATCAATGCGTGCCGGGTTACACCTACAAACAAATTCACTTTGACAAGCCTCACGAAAGAGCGCAAGGTATACTCCGAGTCTTCTCTTTTATTCTTGCCGAAATTTTGTGTAGTCAGGAGGACACCCTCGGAAGTCAATCCCTTCTGGTCTCTATAGCGTCTCAAACTTTGGATAGAAAACGACTCCTTGATCATATTAAGGGCAATACCGTAATAGTGTAAGGAAGTTCGGTGTTAATAATGAATGCGCCGGAGATGATTATAAGATTATATATTTGAGGCTACTTTCTCCACTAATGATTTCTTCTAGTTACGCGCAGAAAATAGTTCGCATTACCCTCTTAGCACCGTATCACTAACTCAAAAACCGCCAAGTAAACAGGATACTCGTGTGTCCATGTACTTAAGACAGAGCCAGGTTACATCCTTTTAAGGCGCTATGAGCGATATTAAGTTGCACTAATGACCCTAGCGTACTAAGACCAAGCATCTGATCGAGCGTTGGATTTCTCGGTAGACCCTCCGAGTGCCCAAGGTACTCGAAGCAAAGGTCGAGCAGTCACGATCACCGCACGGATGATATCTGGACCAACGTGGTAGGACGATATTGGTTGGCTGTATACTTTTCAATGCTGAAACGCGTGAAATATGACAGCCGTGGTGATGTTGTGCTCACCCCTCCGGATAAAATGTGCCTCAGATTTGATGCGGACCAATGAGGAGGCGGTATTCTTATCAAATATTCCATTGGAGGGACTATCACCCACGACTCCGTCGGACCGTAGCTGAGGGAAAATGTACATTGGGTAAAGGCACGTGTTCTGACGCAGTACATTGACTATTGGGCTTTGGTAAAATATTAGCAACGAATTTAAACGCAGGAGGCAATGCAGGAAGTATCGCAACGCGTTTGACGAGATACATCCCGGAAAAGGTATTTCCATAATTCACTGTCCTAACGCGGGTGACGTGAAAATATAAATACACCACTTGCAAATCTGGCTTCTAGAGATCTCAGTTTCAAGCAAAAAGACGAGAGGCTTATTTTTGTAAAAAATTGGAGATCCGGTTGGCACGCTACAAAATTGTTCCGTTTATCACCACCATAGTTGGTCTTTCACTAAAAGTCTAGCGACAAGTTACACTTAGAGACATACGATTCTTACAAAGCATTCGAGATCCAGACTGGAGTATATGATCTCTTACCTATTGAATAGGCTCTTCTCGGCGTATTCGTAAGCTCTACGGTGCCGATCGGTCGAACAAGACGCTCTCTCGAATGGTTCTTAGACGTTTGAATCAATCAGTCGATACGAGGTGCAATTAACACCCTTCGTAGCTTGGGCATTTTTGGAATGATATGCTCCTCCACCATACCTTCTTCTCCGTTGCTTTGCTAGATTTCGTCGTGGAGTGCATCAGATCGGCCAACCATCCACATTTATGGGGGTCCTTGATGTGGAGAGTCCCCTATGGACAGGGATATCATATTAACTACCAAACCTCTGAGTTTTGATAATCCTTCTCGAAGGCGACGATGACTCCAAGGCTGTTCCTGCCCAACTTTAACTGGACGGCGCAGAGCTTGCCTGGTTATTCCAGTAATTGGGCTGCGTGCCCACGACGATTCCGCCGTTTTGATCACTTTACGAAACAACCCATGTACGCCCCATGATATGCACTCTAATTTATCAGGCACGGCATTTCTAGGTGCGCCACCCAGAATCTCCCCTAGCAGCCGGAATTATATATTAACCAACAAGCCTTTAAGCGAGGTGTTTCTTTGCTGGAATAATTTCGCTGCGTACTTATAAGTATGTCAACCCGGTTGCGTCTTGCGTATGATTTAAACTCAACTACACTTTCGGGTCTTACCTATCACTATTGTTAAAATTGTGCTCAAGATGCTGTGGAGCTCCCTCGCTACCCTCGCGCTCATCGCGCCTAGCGCCCATGCATTGCTTCGTTTCTCTTGCTCGCAACTTGTAGTTGAGCGTCTTGACCCGTTAGCTATGTGCTCCCTTTGGTTGTAACTCTTCTAACGCACGTACTCCAGCTTGGTCAACTCAGGATTTCTTCCATCACCACATCTTCACCAAGTGCGTAATTCATACCCATAGTATAAACCTAATCTTAATTATAATTTAGGTAATCGGAGGAGTGTGTAATACTGCCAGTCACTTGATGATTCACCCGACTCACAGAAACTAGAACTCTTTCAACGTTTCCATGAACCCTAAAAATGACATGTCCGCCGAATCCACCTGCACTACTTGTACCTTTACCGAAGACTTTTCAAACTACTGGACTGCCGTCCTGTACTTCCGCGCACGTAATGGAACATTTAAGCGCGTTAAACAGATAGGCAATGAGGGCTTTGAGTCTGCTAACGGTGGCATGACTGTTTACTATACTCAACCTAATGGAAAGACTAATATTACCGCTTTCAAACAAGTAAGTGGGTTTCAAAAGGAACTTAACAGAAATTAATATCGGCCTTAGGGTTTTCGTATGATCATCGGAAACCCCACCTACCGCACCAGCGCACAAGCTGCTCAGTTCCGCCAGCTTACCTTTACATGTTTGCAAAATGCCGGCACGAGAACTGGTGAGACTAAGAACATGCCCACCTCGCCTTGCCCTGCCGGTATCATGGCGAATATCCGCTTTCCAACGTATGTGATGAGCCCCATTCTTCTATCTATACCGCTTACACAGGCCAATTTTAGTTGCTGGGACGGGGTGAACCTCGATAGCGCCGATCACATGAGCCACGTAGCTTATCCAAGCAGCGGAACCTTTGAAAGCGGTGGCCCTTGCCCGTCAACTCACCCTGTAAAGCTTCCTCAGCTCTTCTATGAAGTTGTTTGGGATACCAGGCCGTTTAACGATAAGTCGCTTTGGCCCACGGACGGCTCCCAGCCCTTCGTCTGGAGCTACGGTGATCCGTAAGCTATCTTTCGCTTTCAGTGAAGGTATCCTATTCTAATCACCTATCCTTAGTACCGGATATGGGACACACGGTGATTATGTCTTCGGTTGGAAGGGTGATGCTCTCCAGAGGGCTATGGATTCCCAATGCAATATAAACTGCCCCACTCTTAAGACTCAGAGTATTGCCCAAGCCAATGCATGCACTAAGACTCCAGCCGTAAAGGAAGATATTGATGGATGTAAGTTAATCATCCTACCTGAAATTACGGGACCACCTCTAACAGTGAATAACTCCCTAGGGCTTACTGAACTTCCCGGAAATATGCCGGTCACTACATCCTAGATAGAAATTTATCTCCGTGTATCGAAGATGTTTAAGTCGAAATGTATTATGTATGCTCCTTTGCCGTAATTATATATTTCCCTCTTATCTCTTCCAGAGGATAAAACGGGGTTACGTTCGGCTGAGTACAACAGCCTAGTGCAAGACTATAAGCTGACTTTGTCATTACTAATGCGCAAAGGCGCACCCAGGATGCCAATCTCGCTGCGCGACTAAACGGTTGGCTTACAGTCATCCGTACAAACCGTTCCCCCCTTCACTCAACATACTCTTTAATCCTTAGGTCCGCTTGGGTCCTTGTTAGATCCTCATTAAATTATCTTAGTTGTGTTAGCTAAGTTTAATACATATACCAACGAGCATTCCATGGGCGAGATTTTGGCACTTTGTATTGGAGTTTTATCCTAGGGGTTATTATTTTTACTTAAGATATAAAGTGTGCCTTTCTCCAACCGATTCCGTCCAGACGCTACTTGTTGATAGTCTCAAAAGTGGAAAGGTTACCAGATGTATCTACTATGCTATGAGGCCCTCCTCTAGACGTTCAGTATGAAAAATACATAACATAACTAGTCTCTCTCCGCGTGTTCTATTGTTTTTCTTTTAATAAGGGAGGATTGGGTTGGTTAGCAGTATTATCCGAAAATCTATCAGCACCCGCTTGTACGAAGCATTATATACGACGAGGGTACAAATCCGAGGCAAGGTAAGTGAGTAGGTGCTCCTAAATAATCATAAGATACACATGGATGGACAATGCTACGTAGCATTTTTTATTGAGACGGAGCATCGCCGTATCGACAATGGACATTTTTCGCCACGGAGAGAGTGCACGCGACCGGAGGAAGTGAATATCACCGGCTGATAAGGTTATTTATACACCGGCAGCGATTACTCATCGACACAGCACTATAGTGGGGCTAGTTGGATGGTCCCTCGGCGGTAAAAGATGTTCGGCACACGACTACTCATGCTGTTTGTATATAGGAGAACTTGTAGAGGTTTTGGTATGTAACCGAGCTGTCTAGCCGTCTATTTGACGCTATCGCTTTACCTAATAATTGTCGCGTCGGTTGTTATCTTTCCACGTTACACTAGATACTATATGCTGCGCTCCGGTCGAGCGGCACGACCTAATCTTCTGTGCCGAACCCCGCCCTTCTGGTACATCCAGTCTCTTCTAAGACCGATAAACTCTCCTAACTGTGCTTTTAGTGCGAGAAGCTCCTGTGGAATATTTTCGTTCTCACCAGACAGCCACCCGCTGTGATTTTGATCCAATAACTTGCTTCCCGTAGGATCCATAAGTGTTTAAATCCCCCGTTCATTCCTATGGGCAAAAGCCAGAACCATGCTACTTTGCCCGAAAGCAGATCGATGAAAGTCGTAAATCATGACAGGAATTTGTGACTTTTTGGTTTTTGAGCTGAGAACGATTCCATATTCTCGGACAGTAAGGGTCGTGGGCAAGTGGATCGCAGTTGCATATTGAGATGCATTCAAAGTATTCCGCTATGTAGTTTCACATTTCACTCTATCCTTCAGTATCTGTTTGAAATACGACAAGGCCTATTCCGGTCTAGGCATACAGTGTACACTTTGTACGCAGCCCAAGTTGGAGTACATGTGCTCTATTGCGTCTAGTGTCTTATGACCTCATTCAGGTCGCCGATGTTGCGGTCCTTCGAAAACACCCCTATTGGGAGAGACATGTTTATGACGATGCCGCCAATACAGTTAGAGTGGGGTTGATCTGGTGTCCGGTCCTCAGAGAAAGCGGAGAAAGCAGCTACTTCAAATTCATTCATGGCCACTTCAATGGGGTTTTTGATGGTTCCAGAGTGGTTAGATATTGTAGATCTTTCGGTAAGTGTCTTAGTATGCATTCGAGATACGATCTATTAAAGAATGTATCAAAAATGCAGTTTGGCTCACAGGGAGAACCATGACTTGAGACATTACTGGAGAGCAATATGTAGTGATCAAGAGCTTTATAACCGAAATGGCAGTGGTGGACCTAGAAAATGCGTAGCACTAGATCGATCAATGTATTAGTATGAACAAAGACCTAATATCGTCGAGTTGCCCTAGTCCGAGGCGGGGGAGCCGGGAATTGCACAAATTATATTGTAAATCGCATGAAATCCCGCATCTTGATAAGAACCATCTCACACAAACGTAACACCAAAAGTTGGAACCGAAGAATTAACTGTACGAATCACGCGTGTTGACATACATTTAGAGTGCTAGTGGGATATAGCATAGCAACCGGTATAAGCTAGCCAGTTAGTGCGAGTAGAAATAGGATAGGTGCGACTTTGACCGGACTAGGACGCGCCGTAAGCAGGCCGTCGCCTTGCATTCTAAATATTAGCTCAACATGTAGCTCAATACCTCAAATCTTAATCCAATTTATTTGCACAACATGCCACACATGCTGCGTAAATGCAATCGCTAGTGAGCGACATAGGGCTACACTAAACATCCCTGCGATATACAAGCGTAGTAGTAGAAACGCAGGTTTGCGATACAACATGCTGTCCGCCTGTTAGTCTACCGTCCATAATCAGGAAAATGATAAGAGGGGTAAAGCTACGGCCGTGGCCCACCGATTGAAACTATCCATTGACGATTCAAGTCCAACGCAGGTAGGTATATGGAGTCTACGATATAGTAGTTCTTACTTCTCCCCATGGCCACATTCTTTAACATTACAGGTCGAAGGCTGAACAACAGATTTCTAGATGCTGGCTCCGGCGCTAGACGGCATCCAGCACCCCGTCCGCTAGCGTCGCCTCATTTGTTTCAAATAGAGTGAGATTACTGCAGTACTGCACCACACCCTAGGTGCCTCTTCCTCTTACTAATCTCACAGCCACCTCCCTTAGACAAAAACGTCGTATCAACCGCGTGCCCGCCCCCAGCAGGCCAGGCCGCCGAATTGAGCTGGGCGCGTAACTATCCATAAGTCCCATTCGACCGGCAAAAATAGGCGCTGGCAAGAGGGCGCGTTGAGGATAAGCCACAAACTTTAGGGCCAGCAATAGCCTTGGTTAGCGAGTTCATACCAGGAAGGCGCGGGTATGCTGAGCAGAGTGCGCTGGTAAGTCGCGATTTTAGGAGACGCAAACGGAGGGCTAATGCGAATCGAAAGATTATCACGAGTTGGCTGACATAATTAATATTTTCTATTTCCACCGGAGCTAAGCACTCGCTGCTGGCGCCGAACTCCCCTTGCATGGACTGAAAAGCATGTGGAGTATTGAGTAACGTCGCTTTATATTGACCGTCCTCTTTTAAAAGACCACCGAAGTTCGGCGAATTATTATCTTTTATTTATTATACCATATTTCTAGAACTTCTTATTCGTGCTGTTCTTAAGAAGCTGGGTGCAGAATTCGCGACTATTGGATGTTGGTGGTCCGTGAGGCGTTTGAGCCACCACCGAGGCAGCAGCAGCTCTCTACAAATTGGAGCCTCCGCCTTCTCTCCGCCCCAAATTTCCCGAGCTTTTCCCACCAAACTTCAAGAACACTAATTGGCTTGTCTGCTCACATCTCCAACAACGATCGTTGTCTCATAATGGAGACAGTACCAGCTCCAGTAACCGCATCGCCAACGAGCAGTGAATCAAGAAAAATTCTTGCGTCTTTGATCGCGAAGCTTAAATTGCCTGATTGCCGCTACCATACAGAATATTCTGAGTTTCTTGAGAGTGACTCGCAGCTTGAGGAACAACTGTACCGATTTGTACGGGCGGATATTCTCACGCTAGTTGATACACAAAACCTTGCCCCCTTAAGATGTAAGTCGGTTGTCTCAGAATGTCACCTCAAAACACTGGGTTTCATGGCATATGGCACTGCGTTGCTTTCTATTTACTATTTATGATATTATCATGCCTGGAGCCGTTGTGCGCTTCTCAAAACCCTCTCTCTTCTTAAATGCAGATATACGCAATCCAAGAATTACCCTCACCACTAATTATTTGATTTGCGCCTTTTACCTAAAGCTATCGTAATAATAAATCCCAGATAAAAAAAATGAGGACTTAGGATATACCGGTGCAGCAATTTACCTCCATGTTGTCATCGAAAATCATTCTGTCACAAGATTTTACGTAGGGCAGACGTCTTGTCTCGCGAAGCGTCTGAAAAACCAACATATGGATTTTCGGCATCGAAAGGAACATCCATCACTCCATTACTATGCTCTTAACCATAGTGACGACGATTATTACGTAACCCTTGCGTATGTACCGAAACGAGAACCCTTTGGGGACCCGGAGTTAAGCTCTGACCCCCTTTTCCTAAACCTACTAGAGATGTGGTGCTGTCTCATGTTTCGTACACTCTCTAAAAGATATCTGATCGAGTTCCTCCCACCGGATAGTGAAATCAAAGATCGGGAAACGGAACATCTGAATATTCGTTTGCCATTAGAGCAAAATACTCCACCCGATTGGCCGATGATTCAAGATGTGCTTCGCAACTCGCCCGACCCTCTATACAAAAAGTATCACTTGGACGGCTTGATGCGATACTACCGGAACGATTCCGTCTTGCTTGAATATAATCGTCTTATTGAAAAGCGTTGTATGGAGCTTGACAAGCTCTCGGCCACTCATAGATATAAATCTCGTATTAAAAAGCACCGCATGGACCTTGGCAAACCCTCGGCCCCTTCCCGCGGTCCTCCAAGCCCGATATTGCCAAGGCTGCCGCTTGCTGGGATTAGTCAGGCCCGCCGAGGGCCCAGGGTGGGAGATACCAATGGAGTCTACGCAGTAACACCTGCGTCAACAGTGCCCCGAGCTGTAGCCGATTCAGCAAAGCATTACGTGGGTCAAGATGCTGCAGTCAATCGATCACAAACCGGATACAGGACCAGAATCCAAAGGAAGGCAAAGCGGAAATGGGAATGTGTTGAAGAGACGCCTAGTAGCCCGCCTAGGGGACAGGCTGTAAATCGAATGTATTATCTAAACAGTGATTATGAGCAGGGTGAACCAAGTCGTGGCGTTAAGCGAGCGACTATACAAAAGTCAGACTCCAATGAGGAATGGAAAGGATATTGCACAGATGATTTGGAAATCTCCTTGTCGAGTTTGGTATTGTAAAAACTATCTAGAACGGCGTTTAGTAACCACAATAGGGTTTCATCTCATTTAAATGTAAATAACACCACTAACGTTGCTGAGAATTAAGCTCACTGTGACCTTAGGGCAGCCTTCAATGGGATTTATTCCTTAGCTAAATCTTGAACAAAGAATGGCGAATGCATCTTTCCCTCAGCGCTCTTTGCACATCCGCACCTCCCTTGAAGCACGATTGACGGCGAAGCAAGATACACACCCTACTCGGTAAGCTATGGAAGACCAGCCAGTCGAAGATATATCCCGGGTAATACTCCTCATTAACTAGAACACTCAAGATCTCGGCGTAAATACAGCGGTTCCCCTTCAATTTGTGAAAACAACTGAATTTGCCATCATCGTTAAGATCGTATTTAACTAGGCGCTGTACCTGATACTACTTGAAACTGATAACAATGACCGCGTTTACGCCTTAACGATTATTAGATGTGAGTTACCACTGGATCTTGAAGGTATTTCGGAGAGTGTATTATGCTTCAACATCTAGTATCCCGCTCAGGGCCACCCTACAAAGCTGGATCCTAAAGCAGACAGTTTCTCCACAGCCTAGCTATCGAGTTATTAAACAATGAAATCGCAAATAGTGAGCCAGTGCCCAGTATGCCCAACATTTTATTCATTTAAGGTGCCAGTTCACACCTTGCATAGCCACCAATTAACATTATATGCCATTAATAAGCATGTTCAGTTGAATCATTACTAGAAGCCTTTTAAGGCGGCTATAGCTAAGCAATTCCACTTAGTTTAGCCATAGGAGTATTTTAGAAGTGATACATACGGTGGTGATAATTATGGTTATTGTTGACTTGGCGGTGTGCTCCAAATCGGTAGGATTATCGAACTGATGGTGTAGATTAGGGGGGGCCCCTCCCTATATATAGAGCCTAGATACCCTCAGTTTGATCCTCACGCGAGTTCAACAGTTATTCAAGGCACATTGAGAGAATTGTACATCGACTAGTTTGCAGGAAATGGTATTACAGCAACCGTGAAGGTCATCTCCAAACTCTATATTTGTATATTCACACATAAATCCCTTCATGCACTCTTCCTCACATACTCCACCGGTCCCGCGTAAACATGTCTGCCTCTAAAATAAAAATATATCAACGACACCACAATTATAACTCCATACACTAGAATACTCCAATTCATTCCCGCAGCATTCGGCCTCGGGCCCGTTGGCCAGAAGCTCATGACAAACAAGAAGGCCAGGAACACCATCGACACGATGTTCAGCGGGAGACCCCACTTCCCCAGCACGAATTTTGAGGGCAGCATAGGTTCGCCGCGCAGTCGTTTCGCGATGATACACCCGATCGATACCATGTAGGAGCTCAGCAGGGCGGCGACAGAGATGCTGTTGATGATGTTGAAGGCGATGGTGCTGCCGATGTTGATCAGAGAGAGCAGGCAAGAGACGATGAAGGAGAACAGGATGGCGGGCAGGGGGACATCCCAGCGGGGTGGGACCTAGGAAGAAGAGTAGTATCAGCATGGGTTTTCTTTATCATAGCTAGTGTGGGTACGCAAGATGTGGAGATGCAGGGGCCACTCACATATGACAGCCACTTCGAGAACGGTACGCCCTGGTCACGTGCAAACGAGTAAAGCTGGCGAGATGCGGTCGCGACGATCGACAGGTTGCAGAAGATCGACATGAAGATGACGAGCGAGCACATGGCGTTGGTCCCTGCGTACGATCCGGTGGCGTTGTAGAAGACCTCGATGAACGCGTACCCTGTGGGCGTGGAAATGGCGGCGGTGAGATCACCAAGGCAGAAACAGAAGCTGATGATCATAATCCAGCCTAGGAGTCCGTTGGCGAAGGTAGAGAATATCATGGTTTTTGGGAGGGTAGCCGATGCGTCTCGCAACTCTTCAGACAGATGCACCGGCGCATCGCCTCCAAGAAGCGGTAGAATTGCTCCCAGGACGCCCACTATTGTGGCTGTTCCAGCGCTATTCCAGCCCGTGAAGTTGCTGAATTCCGTAAACACAGTTCTCGCATCTCCGCGCGGTCCTAGCACCCAGAGCGGGACCAAGATGGCGAAAAAGCCAAAAAGATGGATTACCAGCACGACTCCTTCAATCAGAGGGAGCTTCTTGGCAAGCACCGTGTTGAAAAGTACTGCGAAGCCGGCGACGGCGAAGACAAGTAAAGTACCGTGCCAGCGTTCGAAGACGTATCCAGGGTAGTTCAGCACGAGCAAACCCTGAATCATAGTCCCCGCCATAAAGGACGTCGCCGCAGCGGAAGCTTGCCATGCTAAGACACAGAGCCAGCCTGGAAGAAATTCAGATGTTGCCCCGAAGAATCATGTAGCAACGAAGACATACCAATGACGTAACTGAGAAATTGCTGGTGTTCGCGAGGCGCGAACTCCGAGACCCAGTGATACTGGCCGCCAGATGTTGGACTGCGCTTGTGATTGGTACGGTGTTATGCATAGGTAAGGAGGTTGACGTACGCCATTGATCCCATCTCAGCCATGGAGGTGTTCACAGCAAGAAAGCCCATCCATGTAATGAAGAACATCCAGATCAAACCCGCTGTTCCTCCATTCAGAAGACCTATAGTTGAAACACTAAAAAATCAGTATTTCCTCCGCTGCAAAGGCCAATGATTCGACTAACCCTAGTGCTACCTCCCAAGTTGCCATCAGAATCATGGAGAAACCGAACATTGTAATGAAGCGAAAGTTTCGCTGATAAAATGTTAGTGAATTCGGAAGTTCCAACTTGCGTTCAGTTATAAAATGGTCATACCCTCAGTTCCTGCACCTTTCCCATTCTCCACATATTTTGCTGGTCTTCCTTCGTGCCTTTTTTCTCCTGCGGGAGCGCATCGAAGTCGGCAAGCTCAGCATCATGACTACTTGGCGACCTGCGAACATCAACATCGAGCTCTTTACTCTGCTCCATAGTGGTGAGAGGTGTAAATGAGTGATTGAATATGGCGAATGTCACCAGCACAGGATGTTTTGGGCCCTGCAAGCGGTTCTGGCTGATACAGGTTCTGACTGGGGCAATGCGGAGGAGATAAGTCCCGGCCTCTTGCAGAGCGAGAGGCACAAAAAGCAAATGCCATTTAGCAGCGTGCACGGGGTCTGTTATACTAAAGCACCAATGCCAATGGAAGAGTTAGCGAAACAAGGAATAGTACGGGGTACGGAGAGATCGTACAAGGACGTTAAGCTGGGTTGACACGCATGGGGAGGCGAGAGGCATGGGAAAGTGGGCCCTGGCGCGGATACGCCAGCAATTCTTGCATCTGAAATCGACTTACATTAGGAAGGAGATTGAATTTTCGTTCCGAGCCGATCCAGCGGTGTCCACTAATACTGTGCCGTGGGGGCAAGCGAGCATTACGTTAGACCGGGCCGAAGTATATTCGGCGCAGCTCCACCCCCTCCTTAACCCTCCCCCAGCGGGACGGAGCGCCACCAACGCCTCAGCTGCCAAGTATGCAAGCCTCTCTATATGAGGCAGAGCGTGTATTGCAGCTGTGACTAAGAACGAAGCACTGCAAATACAGCCGAGGGAGTCCCTTCTGGCCTCTCTCAGTGCCGCGCCCTTATCGAGCCAATAACCAGATCAAGCTTCCGCCGCTCCTCCGGGACCGTCTCGCGCGATGCCATCGAGTAATCTTGTCTAATGAATTTATTGTTCCTGCGTTGATTTATTCCCGGATTCCTGCTCGGCAGTAGCGCTTATTGTGGCTTTCCTGTGCGAACTCCTTTCAACCTTCTTCTATCTCATCGTGCGCCGTCGGCGTTTTACCCGTTATACATACTTCATCATCGCACGAGAATGTTGCGTCACTTATGATTATAGTAGCATTATGGCGGACAATCGCTTCTCCCCGATCACGACGGACGACCACGCTGGTTTGCTATGGATAACCGCAATCTTATGTTTGATTTATTCCCTCATTTCTTTTACGGTGAGAGGCCATGTGAAGTGGAACCTCTATGGAGTGGATGATGCGTTCTTGGCGGCTGCAACGGTATACAAAATTTAAAGTCTGTGTACCGGAAGAAGTACTCACTCATATTTGTTAGGTGGCACATCTGGCCCAAACCATTGCAGTATTCATTGGTTTGAATCAAGGCCTAGGGAAGTCTGGGACTGTCGATACATCCGATCATACAGAATCAGGAGAGGCAACATTCGCCGGAGTCATTCTATTCATTACCGCCATCTGGCTTTCCAAGTTCGCAGTTCTCAGCCTAATGATTCGAATATTTGCACGCGATATCCCCGGCCAGAAAATATTTAGTACTGTCATCTACTCTCTTTTCGCGGCAGCCGGGCTGGCTTCGATCCTAGGCTTTTCCGTCCAGTGCTCAGCATCAAGTTATCTTGACAGTTCTGCTTCCGAACTATGCAAATCTCAGGTTTGTCCACACTTATAAATACGTTTCATGTACGGGTCGCTAACAGCTCGCAGATGTCGCGTTGGCGACTTATCACAATACTTGACGGGGGGTCTGAAATCATTCTAGTGTTGATACCGGCTGTTATGGTATATCCTCTTCAGATGGCCTTCAACCTAAAGTTCCAAGTTACTCTCGCTTTTGCCTTCAGATTACCGTACGTTATTCTACTCAACCATCCTTAAACTGCGCAAATTGTAGCGCGTGAACTAATCACTGATTCCGCAGTCTTATTGCTCTCTCAATCCTTCATCTCCATTACATTCCCCCAACCCTGAACCACACTCTATCTAGGAGTACGTCATTCGTTGCAATACCCGCATTATTGATCCAACAAATCCAACTCTGCTGGAGCTTGTTGTCCGCCACAATTCCGAACTTGCGCTCCTTCATGAAGAGCTTCCATTCCGGATTCGGCATGGACATGGGAATGGGAACCTTGGGCACGAGCTATACGCCTGGAAGCTACGGGAATGGGAGCCGTGCACGGACTATGGGGATCCGACTCCATTCTTTGACAACGCAGGATGAGCGCACGCCACCCCAAGGAAGCGGATCAAAAGTGGCGTTTGAGCATGGCCTGAGGCCAGATGGGGCGGCGAGAAGCACGGTGATCTCACATAATGCCAAAGGGGACGCTCAGCTAGAGGACCTGTCCGTTCGCAGCGGGGGGAGTCAGGAGCTCATCATTAGAAGGGATGTGGAGTGGAGTGTTTCCTATTAGAATTTCGATGCGCTCATGTATACGTTTTTCATGATGTTTGTACGGTTATGTTTTCGCAATGGCTTCTATGGTAGAACGGGTTAGAATCAGCGGATTGGCGGCTTGGGAGGGTTCTAGCACCAATCTAATCTCTAGACACAAGCTGCGCGAGATCGCGAATCGAGGGTTGTATCATCATCCTGGCGCATATCCTCCGAAAGTGGATGGTGATCTTTGGTGATCTTTGGCGATATCGCTGATCTTGGTGATCTGGCATGTAAATCACTACTCGTTTCATAGAAAGCCACACCCTCAGGAGGTAATGATGGTCGAGAAGATCATGCGTAATAAATACGCGCTTCAAAATAAGATGTGACAGCACGGCACAGCGTAGGCGAAGGCAGGCAAGCCAAGCAGCGGTCTCCATACTATTTCCAGGCTTGTCGTGATGCCATGGAACCCCTCCCCGACGCCGCAGTAGTGCGGTCCAGCCCCACAGTCTGGCTACTGCAGATCCCCTATCCGCCTACTCTTTCCCCGGCGCATCCTTGAAGAAAATAATGCCGCCCTTGACATCTGCGAGCGGATTCCCATCACCTTGTCCCGCATGCCCGCAGTCCTCCTTGTCAAACCCACAATTCCGATAGAACGTCTCCTTGCCCCATGCACTGATAACCGAACAAGCGACCCTCTCTCTCTCCGCCTGTTCCATACCCCACGCCACGAGCGCCCGCCCGTGACCCTGGTTTTGGTAATCGGGATGAACACCCAGCGCCTCCAGGTACCAGGACTCGCTGCGACTCCCTGTCCAGATATGTCCGAGGAACGGGTATGAGCGCTCGATGATATCCTCATTCGCCGGATCAGCGGCCCGATTGCGATAGACATACGCAGACAGCTTCACACAAGCGGCTGCCGCTGGCTTGGCGAGACGGCCTTTGCACCGAGGAAGAGTTAGGAGTGGTGGTTGAAGAAATTGGACAAGACAGAGCGAGAGGTTGCGTGGTTTTCGCTCGCCGCAATATCGCATTGCGGAGCGGAATTAGGCCAATGGCCGCGCAGGGAGGCGAGACGCGGACAACACGCTAAAAATCGACTTACGAGGATCCCACCAGCCCAACCTTGCCGCTCTCCCGCTCGCCCCAGTCCGGCTCCAATGAGCGACTCCCGCGACGACCTCCGTACCCTGTTTGTCTACCGCTGTCGAAACGATGAAGTGGTGCGTGTAGTCCCACCAGTACACCTGGACCTGCCGCAGCCAGTAGAGCTCGTTGTCTTCTGGGAATTCCTTGCGGTGCGGGTGGATCAGATCACCGAACAAGATGTCGTCCCAGAACGCTGCTGTGTATACGCGGGCGAGCTCGCGCTGCTCGGAGAAGAGTGCAGGGCGTATTTTTGGGCCCATTGTTGTGAACGGTGTTCAACTCTAAGTTGCAAATCACAACAAACATATATGAATCCAATGGAATCTAGATTTTGTGGAATAGAATGCCAGATAAATTGCACATCGACGAATTGACGCCGCCATTTATGCATCGCAGTAGCATCTCAACTAACGCACGTACCTGGCCGGTTATCACTTCTAGTTCAACGCTAGTGGTCCCTTGTGGCGGACCTGGGACGGGGAAAAAATTCCACGACGGCAGACGCGATTAGAGCCAGAAAAAGCAACAGCCTAGATCCTAGTCAGTATTCTGTGACGAGAGAGACAAAGGTTGTCACAGCGATAGGAACCATGTCCAGCATCGTTTCACTAACGTTGGTGCGTGAAGGCAAAACCATGCCGCGGTATCCCGAGTACGAAGAGAAAAACAAAGTCTCCAGAAATGCTACTTAAGAACTTCCAGGCTTTGCTGGAAAAGTATAAATGTCCGAACGGAGATCAACCAGTAACATCAATAGAAAAGACATTGATTCAGGGCCGACACGCAGTTACAGTCATGGATGTATATCTCAGCCTAGGCCTTTCTTGCCTTGATTCCCGCATTTCTCATCACTCCGATTCCAATTTCATCGTATAGTCTCAGTTCCAGTACTTGTACATCGAAGCCCGTGTCGGACGCCCAGTTTACACGGATTGAGCAGCAACAAAGTTTATGGGGTCAGACATAACTGATGACGGGCAATATATTGTCTCTCTGCATGTTCCTAGCCAACCTAATGATTATTGATTGTAATAGTCATCATTCGTCTACATCCTCAAAACGAGAGTTTACAGTGAGTGAGTGACAAGGTAACCAAAGCTACCTACCACTCTCCTTATCCCTTCTACTCTCTGTATGCTCTACTGGAGAATAAACAGCATAGATCACTTTAGGCATCCTGGATGATGCCCTTTTCACCAAAGATACGGAACCGCCCAAATGCATCACAGCTGTGATCAAGGCTTTCCCTTTATACAGAACTCAGATACAATATTTATAAAACAGTAGTGAAGTAATGAATCCACTGCTAATTCTTGCCGTACTCGTACAACTATGTCAAACGCAGATAGCAACACATATCAGAAGTGTCTCAAGCATAGCTGCTCAACTCACTCAATGGCTGCATGTACTAGAAGCAAGCCATAACAGGCCCACAGCCAGACTCTACTAATAGGGTATAGATTCCATAATCTACCTATGGAGCCCAACTCCACCAGCGCTTGGAAGATCCATCCAAGAGAGAGTTGTAGATAGCATTTAATTGCCTGAAGGTGGTTGTAGTGGAAACGTCCAGCCGGTACGAGATGCCAGGTTAAAAAAGTGGTAAGTGAGGGTATCAAGAAGATGGTGGTTCATACGCGCAAATTCCTGATGAGCACTTCCTTCAAAGTAATCGGGTTCTCCGGCCAGTATAGTGTTTACAGTATCCGCCGTTACGCCGCACATCAGCAGAAAATGCAGAACAACTAAGAGAGTCAGCACTTCATCACTCTCTGTGCGTTCTAGCTGACGTCTGCGTAGCGCGTTATCAAGCTTTTTGAAAACTGTGGAGCTGGTATGAGCCAAACATTCGGTGAATGGCGTATAGTGTAGTTCAGGAGCGCGACGTTTTATCTCAAAGTCGTCAGATGGAAATAGCCTAACGTATGCCTGAAGAAAGATTGAACCCACCGATGAGGCTGCGACCAGGGATATATCCGAAAAGGAGTATTTAAGCAACCTTACGCTCTTTGACCTTATGAACTCGGGGATTACGGCCGGATACACTGACTGTTGGTACGTAATCAAACGAAAGAAGACCCATGCAGGGTGGGGAGGTTCGAGGGGGAACCTTAAGAGAGTCTGGAAGGGACATTCGACTGGATATTCATCGTCCAGCCAATAAGAAAAGTCATGATCTAGCTGTCTAAGGAAGGCTATAGTGCCAATCGCCAATTAGTCTTAGCTAAGAGCGAATAAACGTAGGGACATACGTAAGGAGAAAATGTTTAGTTCGCTTAGACTTGATTCGATACATTCATTCCATCGGATATCTCTTCTATTGATAACTCTCTCGAACAATTGGCTACATTGCTCGTAGGGACGGTTTATAGAACACTTTTGCACCAAAGACCATTAGTATGAAAGTTTTGATAACCTTTTGACGGTACTTACACGAAGTTTGTGCACCCTGCACCTGAAACAAGCACCTCTGTTTCACTTCCCGCGTCTATTGACGTTCTTTAGCCGTAGTCTTCTTCTTTCGACGTTTGGGTCCAGTGTTCTGATCCAGCGAGAAGCATATATATCCCGGTAAATTCTCTTCAGCGGCTCATTTTTTACCTTGACGGTATCCCGAACCTTTGGCTTTGATAACCGTGCGTAACTCTTGTGGTGGCTCCAGAAGTGAAGGATGGTCGGGTTCTTGGAGGGAGTCTGCAGAAGGGCCAAGGTCCACGATACGACCAGTGTGCTCTGTACTTATGTTCAACTGGCCTCTTATCGGAATATCAATACTCAGATTTTGCGGGTCAACTGTGGTCAGGTCAAATGGATTGTAGGACTGCAAAACAGGTGGTTGGGCGAACGAGATCTCGCCTACTGGCAATGCGTCTGCCAGGGAGGTGTTTGAAAATGACGGAGCAATTCTCGTTTGATCAAAGTAACTAAGTTCCTGATCATTTGCGAGACAATGAGAGACAGTGCTCCCAACGATAACATTATTGATAAGC
>KV748991.1:9480-67242 GCA_001692915.1 Glonium stellatum | reverse complement strand
CCCCCATCCCACTCCCCTGCCCGGTTCCTGGGTCAGTCGCGGCCACGGCCCTCAGCTGGAGCCCATCCAGGCTCTCCCCAGCCACCCTCCCGTCCGGATGCCCTGCGAACCGGTATGATGGTTCGCAGTCAGTCATAAAGGGGCGGCAGCGGGTTCGGCAAGACAAGCGTGTTCGTTTCAGGCCCAAGTTCAAATGACAGAATGACAAATGCTTGGAGCTTGATCGCACTCATGTCCTGGCCATGCATCTGCTCATGCATCTGCTCATGCATCTACTTCATCCTACGAACGGCTAGCCGTTTCAGCCCTACGCAGAAGCTTTGCATCGCCTATATACGGCACCACCACGCCTTCTGGAAGCATGACAACTTCTGTTGCATTCAGTCTAAATCAGCCACACCCTCCCTAGCTCGCATTCGGCTTTGACCATCCTCCTGAACTTTCCTGCCCGTTTTCCATCTTGCTGCCCAAACCCAGCCTTTCTTTTCCACCGGCAAAAAACAAAAGACGAAATAAAAGAAAACCGACTCATGGCATAACGCCTGTCATAGCAATAACCCCGTCACCGCCCTTGCTCATGCCTGCCCATCCTCATGCCTGCCCATCCTCGTACACCCTCGCCCATCCTCCCGCATCCTCCCGCATCCTCGCACATCCTTACACATTTGCGCTGGTCTGCTCCTTGGACAGCGGAGTGAACCGCAAATATGGCTTGACAATCCTGAAATTAGGGAACAGTTCCTTGGCCTGCTCGTTGCTGACCGAAGGGTGGACAATCACGTCATCACCAGGCACCCAGTTAATCGGCGTGGTGATCCTGTTCTTGTCGCCCGTTTGCAGCGAGTCAACCACGCGCAGCACCTCGGCAGTGTTGCGGCCCGTCGAAGCCGGGTATGAGAGAATGAGGCGGATCGTCTTCTTCGGGTCGATGATGAAGACGGAGCGGATGGTGAACGCAATGCCCTTGGAGTCGACGTTTGTGGTGTCCTGGTAGTCTAGCCTATGAAACAGATTAGATGCTGGTTCCCTGCAAGGAAAGGAGCGGGAAGCTTACATGTCATAGAGATAAGCAACCTTCCTCTCCTTGTCCCCAATAATTGGGAACGTCAGGTTGCTGCCAGAGATCTCGTTGATGTCCTTGATCCATCCGCCGTGGCTCTCGATGGTGTTCGCCGACAGTCCGATGAGCTTCACGCCGCGCTTGGTGAACTCGGGCTCGAGCTTCGCAAAGGCGCCCAGCTCGGTTGTGCACACAGGCGTGTAGTCCTCTGGGTGAGAGAACAGCACAACCCAGTTGTCGCCAATGAACTCATGGAAGTTGATGGGTCCATTTGTCGTGTCGGCGTCGAAGTTGGGAGCAATGCTTCCAAGACGGAGAGGCTCGGCGCGCTGTTCGGCCATTGGTGATTTGTTTCTGCGCAAAAAGATGGTTAGGCACAAGCAAACACAGCAAACAAAGCAAACAAGTGGGGTGTGCATCTCACGTTTCACAGGCAAGGGTGCTAGGGACAGTTTTTGAGGGGTTGAAGGATCGTGGTTATCTCGACAAGTGAGAGTTGTTCTGGACTCAGGGAGGTAAGGAAGGATAAAAGGAGTGCGAGGGGATTGGAGCGCGGCATGAAGTCAATTTGTATGTTAAAAGCTGGCCATCTTTGTCGACCCTTCAAGTCTAGTGCAATTGCGTGCTCGCCATGCTCACATTTGCTCACAATTTTTATTGCCTCTCGCCATCGCCTCGCACCAATCATGTCCGACCGATTTGAAGGCGGTCCAACGGTTCAAAGCATTCACTCTTTGACATATAGTTGATTGTAATCCGAGTACCGGTAGGCGAGTTCGACCAAGATCAGATACGCGCGACGGGCGACATCACATGGGGAGGGCCAAGGAAGGCGGCAGTGCGTGGTACCAACTCCGCAAAATGCAGCTTTTATTCGTTGCACAAGCCATCGTGTTTGCTCTTTATGTATCAACAACCACCTGCCGGCATTCTACCATGTCACAAATTAAACTCACTCAACCTATCGCGAGCACACATTTCCCACTCCACACTCTCTTTTTCTCCGCCCCTCGACATGCCCTTCTGCAGCTGCAACCCCCAAGATCCGCATTTCTAGCCAGGTTAGGAATCCTTTTTTTCATAGGCTAGAACACCACGGCTATATATAGTAATCATCCTGACATCGTGAGAAGAGAGTGTCAACAGCACGCACACACGCACACACGCACACGCGCACACACGCACACACACACAGCCATGCACGCATGCACGCATTCCGAGAAAAACCCGACCGCCTTATTACACATTGCTAGACCATGTTAGACGTTGTTAGAGCTTCATTATGCCCTCTGTCGATTCGACTCGGCTCTCCGAGGAGCGTGCCTTGACATGGCTAGGTACCTAGCGCTGCCCGCCCTACGAGGCATGCATATTCCGTTAGCCGGCCTGCACACCCTCGTTGATGGCGGCGCTCCACTCTTTCGGTTCCCAGCTGGGAAGCAGTTGGGCACTTTGGATAACCGTAATCCCGCCGTTCTGCCAACCAGGTGCCGTTCGCTGGACCCTCCTGCGGCTACTGAGCGCCATCCGACGCTTAATGTTAGGATATGCACAGCTTCGGTTTTAACTAATCCTCTGGCCGGGTCACATTTTCAACATGGCAAGCTATTTGTACTTCACTGTTCCTCTCCGTGAAACCCCTCACCTGGTCACCTAGTTCACTTGGCTTCTTCTACCTGCCGCCGCACTACTGCCTCTCTTCAATGCGACCTCTTCTACCTCATCTCTCCCCCTTCAGCCATTAACTTGTTGCTTCGACACCATGGCCGATCCAGAAATCGCGCTGCCGAGGACGTCATCTCAAATATTAAGTTCCGGGGATAATCCGGAAATAAACCCCCGGACGGATCGATTATATCCGCAAAAAGCAGAGCTGGAGAAGGATTCTGTCAAGTATGACTCTGAGGACCGCGACGAGACGAGCGACGATGGAGGGGACATCGTCCACCACTACCTGACCTTCGAAACCGAGCTACCCCCGCCTTCCACTATCCACCCCTCAATTAGCAATCAGTCCCCTCCGCCGGAACCTCCCAACCTCAAAAAGTACGCCTCTCCGTTCGAGTGGTCTAGCTCCCACAAGCGCTTCATCATATGGCTGTCTTGTGCTGCCACCGCCCTGACCGCCTTCTCTGCAGGGTCTTACAGTCCGGGCGTCGACCAAATGATAGCCGAATGGCACGTTAGTGACGTTGCGGCACTTGTTGGCATCACCACCTTTACCGCCGGCTTCGGCATAGCTCCCATGGTCTTGGCACCTTTCTCCGAGATCAACGGTAGATACCCCGTCTTTTTAGTCTCCGGCGTCCTGTTCGTCGTTTGTCAGCTATGTTGCGGCGTCACCCGCTCCTATGCAGGCATGCTGCTAGCCCGCTTCTTCCTCGGCGTGGGTGGGTCTACCTTCTCCACCATGGTTGGCGGCGTGGTTAGCGACATCTATCACACTGAGGACCGCAACACCCCTATGGCACTGTTCTCCGGAGCAGCGCTGTTTGGAACGGGTTTGGGCCCGCTAGTGGCCGGCTTCGTGGCCCAGAATACAACTTGGCGCTGGATCTTCTACCTGCAGACCATCACATGCGGTGTCATGATCGCCTTTGTCTGTGTCTTCTTCACGGAAACCAGGGGCAGCGTTCTCCTGAGCCGCAAAGCCAAAGCCCTCAACAAGTGGTACGAAGCTCGAGAAGCAGCCGGGTACTATGGCTTCGAGATGCCCTCCAGCTCCGCCGACACGGAAAAGATATCTCAGCGGATACGGTGGAAAGTCAAGGCGGACGAAGAGCGCAGCAGCATCGGCAAGATGATAGGAATCTCGCTGTACCGGCCCTTCCACCTCCTCCTGACCGAGCCCGTCGTCTTCTGGTTCTCGCTCTGGGTCGCTTTCAGCTGGGCAGTGCTGTACCTGACGCTGGCCGCCATCCCGCTCGTCTTCCGCGACAAGCACAACTTCTCGCTCCAGCAAGCCAACGCCGTCTTCGGCTCCATGTGCATCTGCTCCATCCTCGCCACCATCCTCTCCATCTACCAAGAAAAGCTCGCCAAGCGCCACGGCAAGATCGCCTCCACCCCCGAGGGCCGGCTGTACTTCTCGTGCGTCGAAAGCGCCCTCATGCCCATCGGCCTGTTCATGTTTGGCTGGACGGCGGTGTCCAGCATCCACTGGATGGTGCCGACGATCGCGATCGGGCTGGCCACCATCGGCATCTTCTCCGTCTACCTCGCCGTGTTCAACTACCTGGCCGACACGTACCACCGCTACGCCAGCTCCGCCCTCGCCGCCCAGTCCTTCTGCCGCAACATCCTCGGCGGCGTCTTCCCCCTCATCACCACCCAGATGTACCGCAAGCTGACTTATGGCGGCGCGAGCAGCTTGCTGGGCGGCGTGGGCGCCCTGCTGACCCTCGTGCCGTGGATATTGGTGTTTTATGGCCCGAGGATTAGGGCTAGGAGTCGCTTTGCCAGTGAGATTATGGAGTGAGATGCTCCCCCTCCCTCCCCCGCTCCCGGCTGGGTTTTGAACGCTGGCTCGAGGGCGTGGCAGGACTGGTTTTGATCGCTGGCTCGAGGATGTGTCAGGACTGTTTTTTGTCTCGCTGCATGCTATGGTTTGTATGATACCCCCCCTAATGAGGCCGGTTTCCGGATGTTTGCGGGAATCCGGCTGCTGGCTTGTCCGTTGCGGCTTGGGTTCTGGCCGCGTTTGCATGTGCGAGTTAGGCGGGAGTTGCATTGTTGTCATGGGATGTACGGCTGGTTTTAATGCGGCTTCGGGAACTTGGTGGATGGGCTCTGGCCTGTCTGCCGCTGTAAAGCGATCAGATTTATGTCGCTGGGTGTTTTTGCTTCGTGTTCAGTGGAAAGGCTGCTAAGGTATCTCTTGTTTCTTTTTCTAGTTTTCGGGTAATCTGCTAGGCTCGGCGTCTCGGAATCTAGAAAATATTTAGAATAATAGACTTAAATTTACGGTGATTACTGATACATTATACGAGCGCCAAGAGTATTCGTTAGGGGCGAATGGTGATAATTAGCTTGATTATAAAGTAAATCTCGATATTGTGGCTGTGGGAATTAATTAGCCGAAAAGAAAGGGCTTGGAGGGAACTGATCGATTATTGGATGTCCATGGTGGGCTTTGTCATATTACTAAAGAGTGGAGAATTGACACGGCTTGAATTTACGCCACGCAGCCAACAACCCGGTTGAAGAGATGCTAATAGAGATGTTTAGCAGCGGAAGAACAGAAAAACTTATTGTTAATACCACTCGAAGTGAAAACCAGACCACAAATAGACTACCGCCACGCGTAGATCCTAAATCTAAACTAAAGCTATTAATATTAGGGTCAGAATGAAGAACTCTATAACGCGATCTACTATATCAATCAATAATTCCAGGTTTTTCCAAATCAGTGCAGCATCCAACATGCAACTATAAGCGAAGCAGCCTTTTCAGCGAACAATTCTTTAAGTTAAACTATCTCGGAGATGGTAAGCGAATGGATCTTAATTATTATTCAAATAACTCAAATAACTCAGGCAATCCACGCCAGTCGACTCCAATGAAGGCTTTGTCGTTACTGCAGCGTGCATAGCAACAGGGAAATTTTTGGAGGGCTAGCCACGTACTACAACGTCCGTGTTCTGGCTCGGACTAGCCGCTAGGTTATTGAATTAAGATTGCCCATATGTTCTTAGCCGATGGACAAAACTGTCCATCAGGTTTACGTATGGGTTGAACATTGTATAGGTTGTAAGCTTAGAATAGTCCCGGATTTCGAGAGTTGAGTGGTTGAACAGCTTAATAATGGCCTCCTGGAAGACGTCTATTTCCAGGCTAGTTTATCTCGTATCTCGGTTCTCGTTAATATAGCATAAGTAATCCTGCAGAAATTGCTCCCTATTATCCAAATACTTACCTTCCACTAACGCATCACCGAAGCGATATCGTACGCAGTAAATATAGCAGTCCTTAAGTTTTCTCTTAATCTTTATTCTAAGATAGCCAGTAAGGCCTGAGCTTATAGCGAGACGGAAAAAAATGTTCTATGGTAAATTGTGCTTGTGTGAAGCAACGGAACGTCCTCCTGGTAAGCTCATGGCATGTTAGGCGCAGGCCGAATAAGTCCTCGTGGGACAAGAATGAAGCGATGATTTCGACCAGTTCTAAGGCTAGTTGGACAGGATGAGACATCGGAGGAACCAAGGAAGCGAGGATTAACTGATGAAAATCGTTCCGCGTAAATTACTGTTAGAAAATCAATGAGGCGTCATGGAACACATGTTGGAAATCTGGGACGTACCAGCCTGGATAGAAAGATGTCAACTCTTATAAGCGTGGGGGGGGGTAGAAAGAATATTCATATAGAACAGGCGTAACTGCGATATACGCAAACGTCGATACGGGCTGCAAGGCGTTAGATGGGCGTTCATAATACTCCTAAGGTTAAGCTAGGGGTTAGCTACCTACCTATCATAGTTACTCCCTCGCTACCCCAAACGCGACGGATCGGGGCACGTGCAAGGCGGAACAGATGCCCCAATCACCAAGTATGTTTTGACCCTAGTGGTTACCGCAAAACTAATGCTTCGAGCTACTGCAAGATCATTAATATTCCAAAGGATATTAAAATACTGCCTAACGGCAAAAGTTTCTTGCACTTATCAACTCACAACCAACCCTCGCTTATAAATCCATTGTGTACTTTCACTCCCATTGGCTAGGTGTATCTTCACCGGGACACCTTAGCGTAATTTCACTCCCCGCAGTATTGGCCCCCTTGGCGAAGGACAACGACACATTCATCACCTTGACCGTCTGCCTGAAGCATCGAGGGGAAAACTCGGCAGTCATGCCAACCAATCCAGTGTCTATGTTGCAAGGACACAACAGCAGGCACTTGGTCGCAATATCTCCCCCACTTCTATGGCCTAATTGCCAGTTCACGTGGTCCCCGATTGGCTTAATCTATGTTGTTTTCTTCTCAACCTCAGTAGAAGCTGGTTGCACTTTCCACCGATTAAGTCTGCTTTCGCTCTTCTGAGTCCTACAAACCACTATTAAATCCTAGTTAATCTTTCCTCCGCTGCTTGACAGCGGATCTATCTTACATACGCTTCCGTGAAGCGATTTCCAACTGGCCACAGCCTTGAAAGGTGTAAAATGGGCCAAGCGGCAACGCGCATACTATCTGAACGTTCGGACAGCGGTTCTTCGCGTAGAACACGGCGATACGTGTCTGATCACAGCAGTGATGATGAATCATCTAGGAGAAAACCGACTCGTTCCGCCGGGTGGGCAAGGCCAAGGTCTGACCCGGGATCCGATGGATATCTAAAGAAGCACCGGGTCAGAACCGGGACAAGGATGCGAGCCCCAACGAGGACATCCTCAAGTCGCTACTCAACCACAGAACGGGGAAAACCCCCAGCTTCCTTCAGTGGCTTATATTTCAGTGAACGTGGCCGAGGGGGTAGGCCACCGCTAAGGCGTAGAAATGCTGTGGTGGGGGAGTCTTCGTCTGATCGGAACCGACGATCTAACAGCCTTGGACGATCCAAAAGCCCTCGACGATTCAGAAGCCCTCCACCACCCAAAAGCCCTCGACGCTCCAATAGCTCTCGTCGGGATAAAGAGCCTCGAAAGCCGAAGACTAATTCTCGCACCAAGCATCCCAACAAATCTGGGCAGGTTACAAGAAATGTAACTCCCAGACAAAAAAGTCCAAAGCCAAAATCTCGAAGAAGGGAAAAACCACGGGACAGTGACCAACAGCCTAAATATCGTGGCCCGCAAAAAGATTGCATCGTTTGCGCAAGCACCAAGTCTATGAAGCATTTCCATTGTCAACCCCCAACCGCAGCATGTACGCATGAGGTGCAGGTCTGTAAGGAATGTTTAACGGTATGGATTGAGTCCGAATTCCAGTCCAAAGTATGGGATCAAATCAGATGCCCCGACTGTCGCTCACAAATGCAATACGAAGACATTCGAAAATACGCCCCCCCGACAATTTTCCGCAAGTAAGTCTATAATAATTAGCCAAGTAATTGCCGTGCCGTACTTACTCGTTTCGTAGATATGATAGGCTCTCTACTAAAGCTGCCTTGGAAACCATCCCAGGCTTCCGGTGGTGTACTATCAAGGGATGTAAATCTGGTCAAGTTCACGATGCAGGGCCGGAAGCGCCGATATTCGAGTGCATGAAATGCAGGATCCTCCAGTGTGTTGTGCACAATCGGCGCTGGCATGAAGGCGAGACTTGCGCTGAGTACGATTACCGCACGGATGGCAAGCAGAAGAAAGCAGAAGAACAAGCGTCAAAGAAAGTTATTTCGGAGACCACGAAGAAGTGCCCAGGGTGTAAATGGGATATTGAGAAGAATTATGGATGTGATCACATGACCTGTAAAGACCAAATGTTAGATGCTTGGTTGCTTCTGAGCTAACTGGTGGGTGTAGGTACCAGATGCAGACATGAGTTTTGCTGGGTCTGCCTTGCGCCTTATCGACCGATTCGCGAGCACGGAAACCACATGCACCGTCAGGATTGCCAGTATTTTCTATAGCTGGGATCAATATACAACAGTAGAAAGGGCTAGTTCGTAGGAGACATCCACGGGATGCCTCCATTCAGGCTACTACTGCTCCGAAAGTGGAACTATAGTTGAGCATCGCCCGCAGTCGGCCCTATCTTAATTGCACAGTGGTTGGAGATATCTGTAAAGCCGTCTCCCATCACCTGTATTTGTTTGAAAGAGACGGCTATAAGCTATATGATATGCTACTCATCGGCCAGTTTGTAACCCAACGCGTGGAAATTATGTTATGACATAGAACTGTAAGATATGTATTATATCTTAAAAGATTTAATACACTTCGCGGACTCGTTGGATTCGCTAAGAGCGTGGATTCGCTATGTTTATTGCAAACGTGGATATTGAGGCTGGTATCGACATTTCTTATTTAAGTTTCCTAATATCGGACTTTTCGCAAAAATTACTATAATTCCGAATAGTTGTGTCAGTTATCCGAGTTCTTGAAGGACGCAAAGCTGCCTAAAAACAATAGCTGCCTAGGTAGCGACGCACATATGGAAGATGCGTCATCTCATCTCACCACGCTATAGCCTTGGTATCTAGGATTGATTAACCCCTCTCTGCAAATGGCATGCCCGGTAGTCTAAGGCCAAGCTCTTATCAAGAGGCCAAGTAAGTGAAATAAACACTGCATCGTGTCGATGCGCATGTGAAATACGAGTCTTGACTATCTCATGCGCCCAATGAGCAATACGATAGCTAGTTTGGATTAGCAAAAACGTTTATAGAACCTATTTTCAAAGTAGAGCTGATGAAAATGAGACGGAGGAATCGTGCTTAGACTTCAGGTACTGTTAGTGATACGAAATACGCCTTGGTTGGGGACACGTTCTAGAAATTACGCTGCATGATTGGGTCGGGTTCAACTCGCCACCATACTACTGTAGCAAAGCCGAATAACGTCAGTCACCAGGCCGCCGCCCTTGTGTCGGGGTTAGCTCCCCTGCAAAAGTCGCTCGTACTCGTATTAGAAGTGCGCCTTGATATCAGCCTTGTGATGTTATTCTCTAAAACCTTTCCTTTTTCTTAACTGCCGCCCCCGGTTTAGATACTCAGAAACGCTGCACTCGTATTGTAAACACGTTTTACTCCGCTCAGGATGGACGACGCGCTTCCATCTTATGAGACTGCCATTACTAAGGACCATTGGAAAATTGTTGCACGATACATTCCATCGCGCGATCTTTGCAACGCTGCGCTCGTCTGCCAGAAATGGCATGAGATTTTTGCCCCTCAACTCTGGGGGAATCCAGCGTCTCACTTTGGCGCACAGAATGACACCGTATATGGTCAGAAAGCCACCCAGAGCTGAGAATAGAATACTGAAAAATTCCAGTTGCCTTGGTTCGATTCAAGCGTACACTTTCTTGGGCACGCCTTTATGTTAGACAGTTGACACATACCCTCCACCTTCCGCCAGCACATGCCGAAATCTATGGAGGGCCACATACAGACTGGCTAAGAGATGTCCTTGAACGCCTACCACGCCTTCAGTCACTCATTGTTAATGGGTTGCCCTTCTTTGACCATGCTTCACTACTTACACTCCGCTATCCTAGTCTTTCACGCCGCTCATTACAGGGGGATATTTTTCCAGTTTATGGACTACGCCTATTGGACGCATCCAACTGCCCAAATGCAACATCGATGGGTCTGGAGGAAGCCCTTTTACACTTGCCTGACTTAATATCTCTAGACTTGTCAAGAACAATTGCTGCCAAAAATTCAGCTGTTTTCGGTACTCTGCGACTCCTTCCAAATCTCCGTGTTTTAAAACTCCGAGGTCTTGGTTTGAAAGACAATGATTTTACTTCTATAGCTATATCAATTGGAACAAGGGTCCGTAGTCTGGATGTTCGCGACAACCTATTGACCGATTCTAGTGCGCGCATGTTACTCGATCATTGTGTGAAAGATGCTAGTCCAGTGCTTTCAACACAACGCTACACTCCTCTTATTCCAGTACAGGGCAATTGGCCTTTAGAAAGCGATGACTACATCGGAAGTGAGAATCTTGAGCAGCACCTTCGCACGAAGTTAACTCGCGGTTTTGTTGGTCGCCTTGCTATCGAGGACGCTCACGATGTCGGCATTACACATTTATATGTCTCGAATAACCAAATGACGGTCGAAGGTGTATCGGGTTTAATAAGGTCGAAAAGATTACAGGTCTTGGATATCGGTACCCTATCCCAGGCATTTCGAAGGCCTGAGTCACTATCTATGGAGGAGCATGAGGATGATTTTATGATGCCTGGTGTGGAAAAACTGACTCAGGTTCTTGCCGAATGCGCATCGGAGCGGATGGTCTATCTCCGCATTAACTATGCCGTTGTTATGGAAGAAGCACCCGCTCCGCCAACTTCTCCTCAGCGCACAGAAATGGAAGGGGATTTGGCTGTATATCGGCAAGAGGGTGCTCATGAACTTGAATCAACAAAGCCACCCGTTCCGGAGCTTGATGCTGGTGAGACCGCTGTATTCGAGCTTCCGGGTGACACCATGCTGCCGCAGGAACTCCATGGAGATTCGCCAAGGTCAGGGGATACAAATACATCAGGGAGCGTTCCATCCGGAGATAATGTTTCAGAACCAGAAATTTCGCCGATAACTTCGCGGGCTCCCATGATTGAAGTTACGTTAGAGCGGAACCTAGAAGTACGACGGGGAAGCTCCTTTGCCCCCGAACCTTTACACCCCGATGAGCCTCCGCCACCAATTAGTCCACTCGCGGATACATACCAGAGCTTATCCCCACTTACATTCACTTTTGAAGGCAGAGCGAGGAGTCCATCTTTAAACAGTAACGAAGGGCCTCAAGGCAGTATATACTCGCACCGTACCTCAACTTACTATATTGAAGATCGTCGATCTCGTTTGGAGCTACGTCAATCCCGAGAGTATTGCCTCCATCCCGGAATGCTTCCCAAAATGCACACTCTGGTTCTCACGGACGTGCCAACCAAGACAGATCGCCCTGAAGTGATTCATCGACTGATCCAATTCATCAAAGATTGTGCTGAAGAGCACGAAATGGCAAAACTTCGCGCACGATTCACGTACGTATTACCGCCGGGACGAACTCGCGTCGTTGCAGAAAGGGAATATGCTCGAAGCCTTTTTGCGTTACGGCGAATCATACTAGAAATGGCGCCTCCTCCACAACCGCTGAAGAAAATTTCGACAAGCTGGCGCCGTTACCCTACTAAGTCTTCCACGGAAGACGGCGACACGGAAGCATTCTGGGATGCGGCTACCCATGACTTCTCGTTCTTTGGTGATGAAGAATGTGGCCTTCCAGACCATGAGCCTGGACGGCGCCTTCCCCTTGCTGCGATGAGCGGGTTAATCGTTGCTTCGCCACCACCCAAAATGCCGACACGCCAACCAGAGAATCAGGGGGTTCCGAAGCTGGATATCATCTCTGGGTTATCTACTTTTCGTAAGGACCGAAAGGCTGCTTTTCAGACCGCTTTGGAGCAAGGAGAAATCGATCCTACTATTGAAGGATATTGGCCTGGAGATATCACAGTCGTTAGGCAGCCAGCTGGTCAACCGAGCGGAGCCGTGGACTACTATGGCAATCGTTTTGAATTAGGATATCGATACCGGTGACGAGGTTGAGGATCGCCCTTTCATTTATGTCTAGTTTGCACATGAGGAAATCAAGCAGAGTGCGAAGGATAAAGCTCTTGAAGGTTTTGACTATGAGCATGTTTAATTCGATTGCTTAGCACGATACCCTATTTGGCTTCACTCACCCCGTTGGGTACATAGTACTTATCTAGCAGGCCCTGAGTTATCAGGAACAGAAAATACCACACAATTTTAAACGCAGATCACTTGTGAAACGGGTTTATTATGTTTTCTGGAGTGTAAGAGGCTACAGGTATCAAAGTTTCACTAATTCGATGTATTCTGATTCAATCTTTCCCTGAGTACCATCGCCTAGTTTCTCTATTCCCAAATCCTCGGATATTATAGAGCAACGAAGGTTTCTGCTAGCCTAGTACTGCTTTGGTAAGCCTGGTCACCTAAAGTCCGAAAATGCACACAAAAAAGTCCCTAGACGAAGTGCAGGTGACTAATTTCATGTATAAACCACTAGAACTACTTTGGTTCTCAACGATCAAGATTGAAGAAACAAGAGGCCTAACATTCTTGCAGCCGTTGTACATTAAAGTATACGTGTATTCATTTTGCGTTCTCGCGGTCCGTGCAGGCGCCGTTGAAAGTCCCTGCCAAGACTTTGAGATGGATATTAAACAATGATACCCCAGGTAAGCATACCCGAAAGCAGACTCCGAAAACCCACAACATGTCGCCTAAGGCGGACACAGACGCGTCTCCGAGCTCGAATTCAAATACGGCTGATGGAATTACCTCCGGAAAGGTCATTGATGCGGTTACCGTAAAGAAAGAGCCTCCACCAGAGAGCAAGGAAGCAATATGGACTAGGCGCCTCGTGATTCTGTCCTTTTGGGCCGTCGTGATTCTCATCGGGTTGCCGGTGTGGTGGAAAACTACAGCCATTTATCGAGCAGACCTTCCTCTGCAAGTAATGACAGATTGGGCCGATGGAAAGGTTTGAGCTCTTTGTCTGTTGCTCTGAACTACCACTGATATTTGTGCTTTAGACCTGCCGTCCCGTATTTCCTTTGCGGATTGCCGTCGAAGCCCCTGCGTTACCATCCCAAGATGCTCAGCATCTTCTTCGAACTACTCAGCATGCACTTGATGATCTGAATGAGTTTTCGGCACATCATCTACGACTGCTTCTGGCAGAGTCTTCCACAACCGTCAATACTTCTCAGGATATACTACCCATTACAAATTACAAGGACACTGGACTTCACGGTAGTACCAATGATGAAGATATAGCATTATCAATCAGATTGATACCTGGAGAGAGTGGCACTACGCCACGTTCTGAGCTTCAACCCTACTCGCCAACCCTGGAGGTTTATTATACGCCGAACCAAATCCCTCCTTCCTCTTCAACTTCGTCCCCACTAGCTACATTTATTGCAAATGAGCTACAAAAAGTTTTTGCCGAAGAGCAAGCAACGCTCGCATACCTTCTCTCCACCAGCTCTACTGCACACAATTCAAAGATAAAGTCTTTATCACCAGAAACTGCGGCTTCACTTGAACGGCAGTCCACTCGGGCCTTCAAGTATGCTCCAACTTACCACTTGACTTTCTCACTCTTCACCCCTTCTGCCACGCCATCTGCATGGGAGGTTGAGTCCGCTCTTCACGAATATGTCTCGCCACTACTTGAGTCGCTATTTTCGATAAGTAACTTCACAGTCGACACCCAGGTCCAGCTCTATGCTACTTTCTCCCCATCGATTCGTCAACCCGAATATGATCCGGAGCGGAAGGCTTGGACACTACGGAAGGAGGATCTCAGCGGGTTCATCAACGCCGCGGAATGGCCTTTAAGCCCAAGTATTGGAGTTGGGCCAACCGTAAACTTTGTCCTCTATGTACCGGACCAGAATCAATCGCCACTGCTAGTCAAAGAAAATGGAGGGAATAGCTGGCTGATACCGCAATGGGGTGGCGTCCTTATCCTGAACCCCTCAACACAACTGAATGCTGGGATTCCAACCGCTCTATCTAAGGACGCGCTCCGTCCAGCTATGCTTACTTTCTCAAACCAATTGTTCTCTTTGCTTGGACTCCCACAGTCGCCAGCATCTCTTCCTTTGCGACTGTCGACTCTGAAAAGAGTACGTGCCGCGTCCCTCCTTTTTTCAGCATCCTCTACACTCGGGGCCCTGGCTCGACTCACTAAAGCGTTGCCATCAATTTCAATACCAGATACTGTTGCAAAATCAGTTGACCAGACTATTGTCCACCTTCATCAAGCATGTAATGAGCTTCGCGAGGGGAGGTTTCACAGCGCCCTAGAACACGCGAGAGTTGCTGAAGCAGAGGCTGAAAAGGCTTTCTTTGAAAGATCAATGGTTGGCCAAGTGTACTTCCCAGACGAACACAAGGTTGCGGTGTACCTCCCCCTACTCGGTCCGGTAGCTGTGCCTTTGTTGATGGCCGCACTAAAGGAGCTCAAGAATCTATCACGGAGCAGGAAAAAGGGCTCAGCATGATACCACGTGGAGCTGTTTCACATCTTTGTTTGGGAAGGCTTCCATTCATAGCCGTTGCTCCATTGAGGCATTAGACAGCACATCGGCTTACACCCAATCGAAGGCAGTCAGCTTGAGACTAAAGGGGCATATCTCCGTAGATGCAAAGGCTAAGGAAATACGATACGGGGAATATGGCCGAAGGACCACGACTACCAGCTCAATCGACATATGCTTTAGACCGTCACTGAGGTTGTCCGGGCTTCCGGAAAGCTAGTCCCAAGTCACTGAGAAATTCATAACATCTTCATCGGGCCGCTTTCGCAACGCGGCGGAACCTTCCTTTTGGTCGGCAATAGTGCGGTTCCGGTTCGGTTGGATTCCCGGTAATGTTCCTGCAGATCGGCAGAGGCCCCGCCACTAGCAACGTTATTTCCGTAACGCGGGGTGGCGGGGTAGTCCCCATCCGCGCCATCCACCGCCATGCATTTCTCAAGTTCCAGATGTCCGATGTTATCACCATTTTTGCGGATGCCTAGCAGCATAGCCTCACGATCTCCCCTAATAGGAAGCAGTGTTAATTCTGCCATATCGAGTTTTATTACCATAGTCTGACCCAGACTCGGGCATATGTTAACAAATGCAGTTTGTTCTCAAGGGTGATGAGCAATGCTAATTTTATGGCTACGTTATTTGAATCGGAACTTGCTGGCTCATTTCTCACTTGCGCGCTATCTGATCAATTCTATGTTCGGATAAGGCTGTAAGGGATACTTACACTTAGAGTGCGCTAGCGCTACCTCAAATGTCTAGGCGTATGTGGTACAGGGTAAGGAAGTAAAGTGGGGTTTATTGGAAGGCCTGGAGCCGAAAGCTGTAAATATAAATTGGCGTTAGACCACATAGAAGACAGACCTCATCTTAACATCACTCTCTTAACTTTCATTTCCGAGTCAAAAGGAATAACACTGAAGTACAGTTCTAGTGCGCTAGTAACTACTCTTTCCCTTTACATTTTTTAACTGCTTTTTCAATCATGCCCATCTCCGCCCAAGCTGCGCAGAACGTCAAAAGCATCCTCGATGGTGTAACCTCGGACCCCTCCACCGGCGTCCCCGGCGTTGTCTTCGTTGCAGTCGACAAGACAGGTAAAAGCCTCATTGAACATACCTCTGGAACCCGCGGAGCCGCAACAAAAGAACCCATGACGCTTGACACAGTCTTTTGGATTGCCTCCTGTACAAAACTTTTAACCGCTATCGCATGCATGCAGCTTGTCGAACAGGGGAAGCTAGCTCTAGATGATGCGAAGCTCGTTGAGAAGATAGCGCCGGAGTTGAAGGATATGAAGGTGATTGACAATGGAAAGTTGGTTGCTAAGCAAGGTGATATCACCTTGAGGATGCTGTTAGCACATACCGCCGGGTTTGGATATTCTTTCTTCGATGCAAGACTAAGGGATTTTGCGAGGCCCATTGGCTATGATGAGTTTCTGGCCGATGGGAAAGAATTACTAAGCATGCCGTTGGTTAATCAGCCTGGCACAGTATGGGAGTACGGCGTACGTTCCTCTCATCCATCGGGCTTACCTGACACCCACATAACTATTTTCCATTTCCTGGGACTTATTACGGCAGTCATGTGCTAATATCTTGAATGCAGACTAACATCGACTGGGCTGGTGTTCTTGTCGAGCGTGTTTCGGGTCTCAAACTCAATGACTACTTCAAGAAATATATTTTAGAGCCACTTGGCCTAAAAAATATTGACATGTTTCCAAGCAAGGAGATGAAAGCACAACTGGCAACCGTGCATCAACGTGCAAAGGATGGAACTGTCGAAGAGCGCGATCACCCTTACCGAAGTCCATTAACGGCGGAGACCGAAGAGGAGCGGGCAAGAGTCTTCCATTCTGGCGGTGCGGGCTGCTTCGCAAAGCCGATTGAATACTGCCGTAAGTGATATACCATTTTTATTTGACCCCAAGATATGTCGTCCTCTAACGGTCTCCCAGAGGTCCTCGCAACTCTCCTCAACGACGGTACATCTCCGACAACTGGAGCCAAAATTTTGTCTCCTTCTACCATCGCTACCATGTGGGAGAATCAGATTCCTGACCAGCCAAATTTCGCTCGTGGTGGCCCGCCAGCTGCCAAAGCTGAGCTATCCAACTCGCTTCCAGAGTTTTATCCCCAGGAGGGCAACCCGCCCCAGGGCTGGGGCCTCTCCTTCTTCTTGACGATTGCTCCTGGAGCCACGGGCCGAAGCGCTAACACAGCGTGGTGGGCTGGAATAACTAACCTATTTTGGTGGGTTGATCGCGAGAAGGGTGTTGCGGGTATGATTGCGAGTCAAGTTCTCCCGTTCGGAGACATGAAAGTAATTCAGTCATGGTTTGGGGCTGAAAAGGCGGTTTATGATGGTCTACAGTGAAGAGAGTTTGCGGTAAATCTATAGATATTTTTCAATATTAGCATCATCAAGAAGTTCGCTATACTCAGTTTTGGCTTAGATATTTCATATGTGAAGCTCGTTTGTCTATCAGTCGCTTATTATGCTAAGTCAAGGGCCTCTCAGCAATTCGCTTTCGAGCCTACAGAGTCAGCTATATCCGGCCGGAATGTCCATGATCCGTTGCTTCTATTGTCTTCCATTAAGCTTCTATGCCAGGCAACAGCGCTTTCATTCACTCTTCAAAAGTCTTGGCGGCCAGCGCTAGCGCCCTTTGCCATCTATATAAATCCCTTCCCCCTCCACTTTCCTCCTCTTCTTTTCCTCGCCGGCCTGAGCAGAGCCCAAAGCCTCCGCTGCTTTGTCCCCACTGCTCAAACAACCGAGAAAGTCCTCAAGTAAGTCACGGATTGCCTCACTACAGCTGCCTCACCCAAGGCTTGTCTTTGGATGGCTACCTGAGTGAGGAAATTCCGCACGCGAGCTATGGACTTTGTCACTTCAGGTGTCCCACCCAAGACTTGTCTCTTGGAGGACTACCTGAGTGAAGGAAGTCCGCTTGAGGCATCGGCATCCCGCATTTCATTTGTTGTCACTCAAGCCAGCTTTCGACCTCTGTTGGAGCAGTGGAGCTTGCTTTTCAGCAATGCGCCGCCATGCACACATTGGAAGAAGGCCAGCAGCCCACCTGATGGCAAATGCTAATGTATGGTCTCTCGATCTGCTCACTCCAACGGCTTGGTAGGCTACTACGGATTGACGAACCTCGATGAGGGATCCTGGGCTTGAAGGTCACAGCGAGATGGTTCCCATCGGACTTCGGCTAGCTCACTATCCTAGAGGGGAGTTGTCGCGGTCGGTAGAACCCTCAGGCCACGGAATCACTGTGGGCTTTTGGATATCAACAGCAGATCGAGAATCACCCGGGCTGTCAGCGGTCTCCTGTGAAAGGCATCGCCATTCGGCGCTTGCTAGCAGCGAGAAGAACAAACGTAATGCTGTTTTAAGTTCCCGCTCTTCTTGACAAACTGGTGAACAGGAGTGTCTGAGCACCACTGGGTCTGTCAGGGTGTTAGGTAACTGGTTGAGCTAAAAGGGTTCCGAAGCATACCGCAACAAGTAGATTTTAGAAATTCAGATTGTAACCTTTTGTCTCTCGCTGAATTTTCTTTTTGTGACTTTACTTGACTGATGAAATTTATACTGACAACGAAGTTGAAGACTCGAAAACGCCTGTCGTTCTTTGGTGTAGCGAGTGACGTTACGTGGCCGCAAGCTTTCTATGTCAGATGTGTCCGATACATACAAAGGTGCGCTATGCTGCACTGGGACTTTGAGAACTTACTCCCGTAAGTCACATTGTTAAGTGTCCGAAACACCTGAAATAGATCGCTGTTATAGGTAGTTAACATGGTCTATTCATAGTCAGACGAGAAGAATTCCATCATTCAGCGCACGTGCCGGCGATCTGACCTCACTAACACCACGGTCGTGACCATAGCCCCATCTACATCGCCAGCGTCAAAAAAATATAGTGACGGAATGATGAACATATTTTAATACATTTTCTTCCTGTATTGCTGTTCCGTATTTGGAATGCAGCCAGCAAAAACTGTATCCCCAACCTCCAACGTTCCTTGTCGCTGACGCTCTCACCATGGCTTCTCCCCAGGACGAGGATGTTCAAAACACTAGTGCTACCGCCGAAGATGATTTACTAATTCTACCTAGGAGTAGTCCTTTGGTAGGGCCGATCAGGAACATTTCATCCTATAGCAAGGATCGACAATCTGCCCTTTGGACCTTGCTTTTCCTCCTTATCTTGACGAACATGGCCACGAGCCTATACAATCTTCCCTTGAACCGAGTTATTGAGCTAAGGTTATGTCGGGAGTACTACAACCAGCGTGATCCATCCGTAATCGATCCTGATGGCTCTATCCCGGAGAAGCTTTGTAAGCTCAATCAGGTTCAGCAGGAGCTGGCATGGCTGCAAGGCGTTATGGAGACAACTTTGATCGTCTGCGGTGAGCTTGAATTTCAAGTTAGAATACTTAGATTTCCCTAGCTAACCTTTCTAAGATTTTATCGTGACAATTCCTTTTAGCTTTCTGGCAGAGAGGTTCGGGGTCAGGTTTGTTCTCTTGCTCAACATGATTCCGCGAATATTCATGACTTTCTGGGTTCTTCTCGTCGGTACGGAGAAAGACCATTTATTTTATACTATGCCTAAATTTGATAGGAAAATTAAGTTGACTATCTTTAGGAAATTTTGATAGGATCTTCTCAACGAAAGCAATAATTGCTGGACCTTTCCTTGCCATCTTCGGTGGTGAATGTGTATTTTCTTCTACCATATTTGCTCTTACGGCAGCTTTAACGCAGGAATATGTCCAAAGGTTAGCATCGTATCAGTTTAATCTTGTGTATTGCTGATTTTAACCCAAGGGCATCATACTTTTCCTACATTAGCTCCGTCTCGTATGTGGTGGCTTTTATGGGCCCATCCCTAGCGTCTTTTACCATGAGCCAGAGCCTGTGGCTGCCGTTTTGGATAGGCGTCGTACTTCTCACAGCAGCAATTCCGACAATATATCTTCTACCAGAGACGAAGAGCCGCTCAAATAAACATTCTCTAGAATCCGATCCTGCAACTCCTGAAACGGGTCCTTTGCTCGGGCAACGGCTTTCAAGCCCGATAAGATACTCTGATGCTTTTGAAGCGGACAAGAAGCCTCCTGATTACATTATACATACTGTGAAGGCACTAATACGGCTCATTATTGGCCGTCGGAACTTTCAGCTGCTCCTGGTCTCGTTCTTGCTCACGGCGCTTGCAAGCTCAGACACAAAGCTGCTTGTACAATACATCTCCAAACGATACGAGTGGACATTTGCACAGGTAATTACACTACTGTTGCCCGTAGTAGATTAGGGTATAATATAACTAATGGATGTAGGCCGGATATCTCCTCTCGACTAAAGCTCTTGTGAATATAGTACTTCTTACGGTCTTCGTCCCACGCGTCATTCGCGCATCAATAGCAAGCAAGAGTGTTCACGGATCCGAGATTCGCCTAAACTTCCTTGGTGCTGAGACAAGTATACTAATCTCTATTTTGGGTGTCCTCTGCATCGCCATGTCTTTCAAGATTTGGATGTTACTGACATGTTCGTATTACCATCCACCAATCCATCCATCTATTCATGCAACCCTTTCCACCGCGTATCATTGCATTCCATCCCAAATCCTTCAGAGTTACTGACGTAATTATTTGATCTGCAATAGCCCTCATAATCTATGCCCTCGGCTCTGCTCTCCCAGTTTTCACAATATCTCTAGTCAAATCCCCTTTAATTGCTCTGCAAGAGGCTCATACTCACACACAAGACTTTAGCATCGTCATGCTGACAAAGACCCTTGGTTCACTTCTTGGAGCGCCTCTTATGACCGTTGCATGGGTGCAAGGGATCAAATCTGGCGGAGTGGGCTTGGGGCTCCCTTATTTTATCTCTGCTGTGAGTTAGAACATCTTACTTCAGCAGATATGATCTGCTATGTATCTCTAAGCTGATTGACGAATAGTCTTTGTACCTAACAGCAGCCATTGTAATTGCACAATTACGCTTCTAGAATCCTAAAACACATGCTAAGCACATATTACCCTGGTGTTTTGTCTTTTCGCCACCAGAACGAGCATACTCTGGAGAAACACCCGCCCCGAAACCTCGCCCCCTAAAACTAAAGATAATTCGAGAGCACCGCTCAGGTTAGCTCATTAGCACGGGCACCATTTTTCGAGCCAGTACTGTGCCGTTCCGCTCTTGTTAATATCGGGTTGTCCTTGCGAGTTATGAAGCTGTTAGATTATTGATAATCAGGTCGTGAATATAAGTTAGTGACTCTTGGGTATTAATATCTAGACTTCTTTGTTGAAGATGGAGGGAGAGTAGTACTTGTTGTAATTGGAAAAGGTTTGGCTCATCGTTACCAAGAGATGGTGGAGCAAGGCTTTCTTAAACGGTCTTCAACAAGGATCTGTTTTTGTAATGGTAGCCTAGAATCTGGGATTTAGCTGGATAATAATCTTCGGAATTAAAGTACATTAACTCCAAGGATAAAAATATGTCAAGAAGGGATGGAATACAACACTGTGCCGTCTTGTAGGACAAATTTCTGAAATCATTCGGTGTGGGCAGGGATTCTCGGAGATGGATGGCATTTCGCTTTAGGCACATCTCGCCTACCCTACGTGGAAAGCTTACGTATCTTCTTGGAGCTCTCAAACACATACCAAGAGCTTCAAGTCTTGCGCTTCACATCTACAGCCAGAATGCGTTTCTTACATTCGTTCGTGTCCTCGTTGCTACTTTCGGGTGCTTGTGTTGTTTCTGCAGCGTCATCCTGGGGATTTGAAGATGCTACTTTGACAATTCAGAGCAAGGGCGCTGGTGTTGGTGGAGGTTTGAAGGAGAAGTATGCATAGTCTATTTCTCGAACTTTCCCAAAGTCAGCGGCTTACAATTGTTGTTAATGTTAGGTTGAGCGTCAATTCGCCTTTATCCAAAGAGATTCCTTTGAGTACAGCAGACACTCTCAAGATTATTCTTACGGCCACCGATGGAAAGAAGGCCAAACGACCACATCAAGCGTTCCTCACACTCACAGAGCCAGTCTCAGGTCTCGAAGAGTCCTTTGTCTTCAGCGTCAAGGATACTGGCAAAGGCAAAGTGGAATTGGTATGATCACTCTGCTCAATTGCGGAATAATAAACTAACCACTAGACAGACCCAGAAAGATCTCCCTGCCCAGCTACTCACATCCTCTCAGCCTCTTACAGCATCCCTTGTCATCGCATCGTTTGGCTCCTCTATACCATACAAAAGCAAAGTCTTCGATCTTACGGTGAAGCGCGACCCGAACGTCCCACTTGCCCTCCCCGAGAAGCCCGTCCGCTACGGCAAGCGCGAGGAGATCCACCACATCTTCCGATCCGATCCCAGGTCACCCCCGAAGATAATCTCGCTAGTCTTTACTACCGCTGTTCTTGCAGCTCTTCCAATTCTCTTTGGTGCTTGGCTTACCCTCGGCGCCAATGTCAATCATATATCCAAAGCTCTCGGAAGCGCACCTCTTTCACATAGCCTTTTCTTCGGGTCTATTATGGCGCTTGAGGGGATTTTTTTCTTATATTATACTAGCTGGAATCTGTTCCAGACTCTGCCAGCTGCGGCAGCCGTTGGGACTGTTGCATTCCTTAGCGGGAGCAGGGCATTGACTGAAGTCCAGGAGCGACGACTGGCTGGATTAAGATAAACGGCGAGGGCAGGAGTGAAGAATATAGACAATGTATCTCGGAATTTTCTTGGAGTCCGTGGGGATTTGTGGATGTACTATCAACAAAAGCGCACTGTGGCGGGTTCATGGGAATGAAATGTCTAGTACCTTTCTACCTTAATTGTCTGGGGCAGAATACTGAATACAAAGTGCACGGTACTACTGAGTTGGTATATATTGATTCTTCATCGTAAGATCTTCGGGAAATGATAGGAGTAGAGCTGCTCGAATACAGGCGTAGACTTCCTAAGCAACGAGCTCGTAAAAACCAAAATAATTTCATATTGACTAACCATATATCTATCCAGATAGACGTTAGATTAAATTCTACAGCCGCAGCTATCCCCGTTCACCTCGCTAAGGAACTAGAACAGCAGGTGACAGCTGCACTCAGCCTCACGACTTCATCCCTGCTCAACGAGGCTGAGTATCTCGTCGGCTTTCCTTCGCTGACAGTTTACATTCTCCTCTCATTTTTCAAGGCAGCTTGATTTTGTATGCCTAGCCTCATCAGCACTAATTACACTCTGCGTAGCATATCCCCAGACACTGTTTCTATTTGATGTTCTGTAAGTGCATGGTTGACAATTTTATGGCTATCAGGCTGACGATTTTTAGGGAATGTGCAATCTCTCGATTTAAACTTCTCTAGTACGAAAATGGCAGAGAAACGGGATCATCCTCAAAACCTCCTTCCACCTTTACAAATCATGAACTATTCTTCTCCGGATAAGCCTGACAACTACCGGATCTCACCAATTACTCCCACTTTAGTAGGGAATAATGAAGAAAAATCGGTTTTTGAGGATTGGTCTGGCAGAGGCACTCATGTTGACTTCGCCGCTGATGAGACTGTACCCTTAGTACAGGGACGGTTTCTTGGTCATGGAGTGAACGGCGGAGTCTGGGAAACACATTGCAAAGGTGTTGCGCTGGCATGGAAGAAAAAATACTGTCGCCGCAAGATCGGAGATGCTGAAAGGAAGGAAATTATGATTCTAAAGAAACTCGACCACAATCACATTGTTAAGTTGGTTGGCACTTATACACACCGTCAGTTCTTAGGATTGTTGTTATGGCCTGTTGCTGTCTGTGACATGGCCACTTTCTTCGAGGATTTTGAGACGATGTGCTTGGAAAACCACATAACCAACGGTGAACAGAGTGCACGTCTTAAGGCGCTGGGGCTTCCTTGTGAATCGAGTGCCTCCGTCTATCGTTCTGGGTCCGATTTTTTATGTTCAATAATCGGTTGCCTGGCCAGTGCAGTTGCTTACCTTCATGAGCAAAAGGTTCGCCACAAGGATCTCAAGCCTTCAAATGTTCTTTTGTCTCGTAACAATCTCTGGGTCACTGACTTCGGAACCTCCACGGATTTTTCGTTACTCTCCACGAGTGCTACAGAGAATGGAGAGCGAGGCACGCCCAAATATTTCGCGCCCGAGGTTGCAGCATTCAAGCCTAATGGCAGATCGGCGGACGTTTTCTCACTTGGATGCATATTTCTCGAAATTTTAACCATGGGAAAATTTGCACATATGGCCCCAATGAAAGCGCTCCATCCTACCGTTGATGGTTCGTTCCAAAATAACCTGGGCCAAAGAGATCAATGGCTGCAAATACTCCAGAGTGGATCATCCCGTTATCGACATCTCCTATGTGAAATCCAACAAATGCTTGATCTAGACCCTCAAAGAAGGCCCACCGCTCTTGAAGTGAAGAACCATCTAATGTTTATTAATTACTTCAGAGACGACCATGGTAGGGCACAGCTTTTCGGTGATTGTTGTGCAACCCCGTTTTTGACTGCGCAAGAGCATGCGGAGGAGTTGGATTCATTACACAAAGCTTCTAGCGCAAAAATTATGTCATATCAAAAGCAGATTGACTTTCTACTAGCTGAAGCCGGGGGAATGGGCCGTTACAACGAACTCCACGTGCGGGTGGACTAAAGCTCAAGTACAAGTAGTGAAGTGGTACTTTTACAAGCTATTCACGCCACCGAAAAAGAAATGAGACTGCGAAGCATCTTCATAAAAAAGCACGAGAAAAAGTTTACTAACCCCAATTTTAAGTGCTTAAAACTAATAAACCATATAATATTTTTATATTAAATTTTATTAAAACTATGTACTATAGGTATAGTAGTAGACTTTTCCTAGTGCTTTCTTATTAGGGTGCTTCGTAGTCTAATTTTTTTTTATTAGTAGCGTGGTTGCTTGGAGCGATATACGACTTATTTCCAAAAAAGCCGTGCTTGCTCATGAATGAGCTGGATTTTATCCGGATTTTGCTATGTATCAGTATTAGTCGGAACATTATTGACGAAACTCGAGGCTAACACCATATTTGTGGAAAGCAACGTTTCCTACTCACGTATAATAGAGTATGTGGACAATTGTTGATATTGGCTTAGAGCAGCTGGTGGACTTTATATTTTTTGCGTGATGGTGGGCTGGCTCTTTTGTTTAATCGTTAAGGTACGTTCTCCCCCCTTTAGGTAGCTTAATTTGCACTTTAATCTAGTTTCTGGGTTTTGACTACTATATTTTCTCATAATGATGCTTTCGGTTTCTTTTCCAGAAAGGCTTACACATGTTTTTTTCTGAATAGCCAAACTATGTGGTTTCACAGCGTATTCCTCAACGGCTTTTATTATCAATCGAGACAGCCTCTGCATCCTCTTCGAACTAGGACATCAGGCAAGCAGTCCGACACCCCCGCCCGGAATCCCAGAAATCATTCAAGGAGAAGAAGCGACATATGAACACATCGGCTTCTTCTTGCACACTATTTTAAGCATAGTAATTACCACATCGACTGGCCAAGTGGCACGATTTCACATTCCGTAAAGGAAGCCTATATCATCTAGAGTACAACTTCGCCATCTTCGCCACTCCTTCGCTTGGCACACCATATCAAATAGGGCCATTGGGCTCCTATAGAACCATTATATCGCAGGCCGTCAAGCCCTTTAGCCTGCAAAGCGCAAGCCACACATTCTCATCTCATATAAAGGGACGAAACCAAATTGAAGGTGGCGCGAAAACGCCCTGCGTCGCAAACTAAAACGGGCGAATCCTATGTTGAAGCTCTGCGCGAAACTCGCAGATTTCCCATTTAGTAAAAAAAAAAACAACCTGGCCGAAATAGAAATATAGCGATCGGCATCCTACCAACACATCAAGACCACCCTTGTTGCCCCCCCTGTGCTGGCTGCCCCGGCCTGGGAAACACCGGCACCGTCTCGAGCTGGTCAAGTCCCATGCCTCCCAGCGTGCCCTGTGTGTTGTTCTGCCACCCTTGTCCAGTTTGCTGGTTCACGAAGGCGCTTTGCCGGAAAGGATTCGTGCTCCCTGTTGGGTTAGGCATCAGGCCACTTTGCGGGTTAGGCATGTGCTGTTGTGGAGAGCCATGCCGAGCGAAGGGATTTGTGCCAGTAGGGGCCGGTTGCACTGATTGTAAGCCTTGTTGCTGCTGTTGGAGCTGTGGCGCAAATGGAGAAGTCGATTGAGGTGTTAGTACTGAAGGGGTCGTAGTGAAGGGTGAGGATGACAGGCTAGGGGGTTGATTTGAAGTGTGTTTAGCAAAGGGATTGGTAGGAGAGCGCGCGATGGGGGAGGCGATTGGGGGATTGCTGAGTAATTTGGGTTCTGGGCTTGGTTGATTGGGCATTATAGAGTTACGGAAAGGATTTGTAGATTGTGCCTGGATGGATTCCGCCATGGAGGCGGGATTATTGAATTGCTGTGTGGGCTGCTGAGGAAAGTTGGCAACGCCGTTTTGTGGGATGCTTGATAATGGGGTATTCTGCGGATTAAATGGCTGAGGCGTGTAGCCGCCGAAACCAGCGCCTGTGAAGCTTTGTTGGATTTGCGGTGGTTGCTGTGGCTGTTGTGGTTGACCGAACGGGTTGCTAGCCTGTCCGCTTGGAGGGCTGAAAGCTTGTTGCTGCGGCTGGGGCTGGGGCTGGAAGCTCATGTTTTGAACTGGCATTTGGTATGGGGCTTGTACAACACCCGTTTGCTGGGGGTATTGTTCGAACTGTTGGGTTTGCTGAGCCATTGGCTGCTGGTTTTGTTCGATAGATTCAAAGAAGTCGATCAGATCTGGAGCCGGACCTTTTGGTTCTTGCTTCGCAGGCGTTGATGGTGTTTGTTTTGGGGATGGAAAGCTCTGTCCAGCGGATGCCTTCGATACCGCTGGTTTTGAGTCGATAAATGGCTTGCTGGTTCCATTTGTGCTCTTGCCGTTACTCTTCTTGGCTTCTCTTTCAGCAAGATACTGACGTCGGTTTACCTCGAAGTCCTTATCATTGAGATATTCCTCTAATGATGCGGCCAGGCTTGTTGGAGCATGCTTAATTTTAGGAATTTCAAGTCTTGTGGAGTGCTCGTGCATTCTGGCTACGCTCAGATACTGGACGACCATGTCAGTTTGTTTAACGAATGTACGGTATATATTTAAAGCGCGCGTCGCGTCCGGATGGGACATTTCAAAGTAGTGCTCTTTGACCGGTTAATTTTTGCTTGTACAGGTACTGCCACAACTACTAACCTAGCACGTTGATAGTGCCTTCATTCATGACGTGGAAAAGAACAAGCAGGTCCATCGTCAGTAAACGGAAGGCTGTTAACGTGATTTCATTTTCAGGGTCTTCTGTAAGGAGCTGGGATATATTAGTTAAGGGCCAGAGAAAGCTGTGCTCTGAAGACAAAATACCTCGCATCTTAAGAGCATTTTTATCTGGGTCTGAACACTTTCCGTTTCCCGAAGAAGCCCTTTATCAACAGTAAGCCGCTTGAGGCGGCCTTCTCCTCCGCGGACATAGTCGACCTTCGTAGAACCATATTGCACCGCTCGCTCAAGGAGATACTCGGAGTAGGTACGGATATTTCGACCTTGTGTCTGAACTAGTTTCCATGCAGAGTTAGCACGGAATCTATAAGGTTGCCTAAGCGGATCCAGATATCATTACTGGCTCGCATCTAATTCTGCGGCTAGGAATGGTTGGGATAAAGGGCGGAAGGACCGGACCCTTTGCTAAAATTATGTCCTTTTCCACTACCAACTATCCAAGGGTATGGGACCCAACCAAGTCAGGCCGATAGTATTAGGGAGACAGAGACGTACCCTCAGTAAAACTATTAATCGCAAGCTTGCGATGCGGGTGTTGTGCTAGGAACTTGAGCGTAACGTCTGGCTCTCCTTCCCGAATCATAAGGTGGACGATAATGAGTGCTTTAAAGACTATTGTCCATGTTGAGTCCCGCAATCTGTTCGTAAGGGCCCTGAATATCTCGGCGACGCCGGCTTCACCAGCGTGGGTGGCTATAAGGATATGTTCAACATATTTGGATTTGGGAGCCGCAAGCTAAGAGATAGTCGGTCAGCCTGAGGGTACGGCATCCAGTCTGCTAAAGTGCTGTTTAGATTCTTCTGATATCCTCACCTTGATCTTTGTACCACCCTTCACTGACTTTTCGAAAGAGCTCGCCATCTGTCCTCGAGGTATAGCTCGGGGCGAGCGGCGTATTTATTTGGGCTTCGGCTGTGGTTCTGGCGGGCTTTATTACGGCATAGCGATGCGGAACAATGGGAATAATATCGGCATACGAATATCTGCAAGGTTAGGAAGAAGCAACTATCCCTCTAACGCGAGCGAAGCGTTTGGCGGTGGTGCTGTGTTGTACGATGGGTCAACAGCCGCTGTCCGGAAGATTCCACCTGCAGATTGGCCAGCTCCACGATGACGCTTCCCGCGCAAATGCGGTTCACAAGCCTCATCTCATCCCACCTCGAAAAAAATCACGAACAACGCCGCCATGTCTTCGTCACCTACACCATCAGAGCGGTCAAAAGCCGATGAGGAGCTTAAGGCTAGAGAAGCTGCAGAGCAAGCTACTCTTCCCTACAAATGGACTCAAACAATCGCGGATCTTGATGTTACAGTGCCTGTCCCCGCCAATATCAAGAGTCGTGACCTCGACATTAAACTCACAAAGGCGAAGCTTAAAGTCGCTATCAAGGGCCAAAGCTCTATAATAGATGTATGTTTGTTTCATACTATCCGGGCTTCTTATCTAACAAACCCCCAGGGAGACCTTCCACATCCTATTCATGTTGACGAATCCACTTGGACCCTCGAGACCGTACCAAGCGGCAAGGAAGTGAGCATCCACCTTGACAAGGTCAATAAGATGGAGTGGTGGGCACATGTCATAACATCAGCACCGAAAATCGATACCTCGAAAATTTCTCCGGAAAATAGCAAGCTGAGTGATCTAGACGGTGAAACAAGGAGCATGGTCGAGAAGATGATGTATGATCAGAGGCAGAAGGAGTTAGGCAAGCCTACAAGTGATGAGCAGAAGAAGATGGACCTGTTGGCTCAATTCCAGAAGCAGCATCCGGGTATGACCTAGCTTGTGAATAGTTACCTGTGTGAAGTTCACTAATAGTATATGCAGAGATGGATTTCTCCAACGCCAAGATCGGTTGAATCATATTTTGGATGATAGAAGTAGATGATGAGAGTATGTGGGTTTTGTTTATTTTACGACTATTGATACCAACAAAAGGGAGTAACACAAATTCAATGTGTATATTGAAATTTCAGATGTGTACAGGCTATCTCAATCAGCCTAGGGCTGGCGTCGTTGAGCGCTCTCTGTCATGTAGCTTGAATTACCCAGGCCCAAGCGCAAATTGTTCGTATGAATACCTTCAAAACTTCCTTGTGACGGGAGTGGCGAATCTTAAAGACTCCCATAGTAGATTCTGAAAAGGGATGCTTGTAAAGCTAGGCTTGTTTTTGATTTAGGTGGGATCTTAGAGGACCCCCCGAATATCAAAACTTGCAGCATACCTTTCACCTGAATATGTACCGTTATCCATGGGGTCTCCCAAAAATAAGATAGTAATATTATGTCCTCGTGAAGTAGAAGAGCCTTTCCTAAAGACCGGGGAATGGCCGAACTTATGCTTAGCTCTTTTGTATTGAGCTCCTTGCAAAATTTAACTGTGTTTAAAACCAAGCAAGTGGTACGGGGCTAGTGAAATAATGCTCAGTTAGGTCATAGCAAAAGCTAAACAAACTTGGTCGTTCAAGAAAGCTACCTAAAGCGAAGCACTTTATAATTAAAAATCTCGGAAGGCGAATATTATAACAAGAGAGCGGCTGTTTTTGAGGACCTGAAGAGCTGTTACAAATATGAGTATGGGAATGAAGAAGCCTTGAATTCTGATGTAGATTCGCTTCAGAATGCGTGGGAGAGTGGGCCATTCAGGTTATAATATAGCTACATAACAATTACTCTTTTAATTGCAGGTGATACATCTCAAGTTGTTCTCGGGTAAGTGGATTCGGCGCTTTTACAAGCAGATCCTCGCCCTTTCCGCTCTTCGGAAAGGCAATAACATCTCTTACGGATTCTTTCCCTATCATAACAGCAATGAGCCTGTCAAACCCAAGGGCAATTCCAGCATGAGGCGGACACCCAGCTAGCAACACATCGAGCAGATGCCGGAAGTCCTGAAGACGCTCCTCGCTCATTTTCAAAATATCTCGAAGGACATATTCTTGTACCTTTGCGTTATGAATGCGTCGACTTCCGCCTCCAAGTTCTACACCATTAACAACAATGTCGTAATGCTCCGCTTTAACCGCTAGAGGGTTAGTTAAAAGGAGTTCGACGTCTTCTGGGGATTTGGGGGCCGTGAAAGGGTGATGAGTGGAACATATTCCAGCAGAGCCACCTTGCCCCGGATCGGTGTCATTTGTGGGGGAAAAAAGTGGAAAATCAGTAATCCATAGGAACTCGAAGCCTTTTGGTGCGGGTATATACTTTCCGGCAACTGCCGCTTTATGTAAAGCTAAGCGTAAGTTACCTATAGTTGTAGATCCACCTGCGAAAGGTACCCTCTTTCTGGCTTGGAGGACAACCAAATCACCATATTCCAGATCCAGAATATCCTCTACATACTCTGCAGCTTCAAAACCAAATGGCTGAAGGCCTTGTAAGGGTAGTTTCGAGTCATAAACAAAAATCCCCGGCTGGCCTTCTGGATTACTGAGGAATGGAGCTGCTTCGGGAGTACCCATGAAAGTATTGACAAAGTCCCGAGTCTCTCTCGGATTATCGGACACAGATAACTTCATAACTTCAACCACCGGATCTAGCAGAGGACTAATTTTACTAATGAGATCAACAGGAAGAAGGTGGCCGATACGATAGATCTAGATAGTCTCAGTCTTAACGTCAGAAAATGGCCTTTCTCATACTCACCTCCATTCCAAGACGTAAATCAGGCTTGTCTGACCCATATCGTGACATTGCATCATGATATGACATTTTAGGGAAACGAGTCCCAGGTATGTCTTCATTAAGCATTGATTTCCAAAGATGTCGCAGAATGGTTTCAATTTGCTGCATAACTTCTTCGCCAGTTGCAAAAGACATTTCTAGATCAAGCTATTTTTATTAGACCAGAAAACGTCAAATCACGTTCACACTCATACCTGAGTAAATTCTGGTTGACGGTCGGCTCTGAGATCTTCATCACGGAAACACCGAGCAACCTGGAAGTATTTCGAAATTCCACTGGCCATAAGTATTTGTTTGTACTGCTGTGGGCTTTGCGGTAGAGCATAAGCTAAGCCCTTTGTTCGAGTTGGTACGAGAAATTCTCGAGCACCTTCGGGCGTTGATTTGAATAACAAAGGCGTTTCCACCTCAAGAAAGCCTCTTTCCTGAAGTTTATGCCTACAGATATCTGCGACTGTGGCCCGGAAAAGCAAAGCATCGCGGAGCTCTTTGTTGGTCCGTATTTGAAGATGGCGTTGTTCTGGAGAGAATACAGTCTCCGATGTAACAATAATGTCCTTTGGGAATTCATTGAGATGCTGAATGTCCACCAGTTCAACTTCAACGTTATTGATCATCCTCATTCCCGAGATAAAATTATCCTTAGCCGGTTTCCGAGTCTTCAAGACACCTCGAATTACAACAGGAGTGTGAGAATTCAAAGTTTTCACTTTCAAATGGACTGGCTTATCTTTACCGTCCCCACCTTGCGCAAAAGAAACGAGTTGAACACTATATGAAAGGTCTTTGCTCTGTAATGGTATGAAGGACATGTGCTTTGAGATATCTTTACGCGTTCCAAGATAGCCATGAAGAATAACTGATTTCCCAGGACTTTCTTTTTCTAAGCCAGAGACCTCATGAGTAGGTTGAGGAAAGTCAACTAGTAAAATGAGCTCTCAACATTAGGTGATAATGATTTGTTGTAATACCTACGTGACTTTTTGTAGTCTTCAAGAATCCCAGATACCGAGGCAGGGAAATTGTCGTCGAGAGTGGTCCTGCACGAAGTGAATGGGCGGTTATTACTAAGGCACTGTGGTTTAAGATGGTATCGAGTATTTCGTGGTCGATGTTGATTCCAGATTCCGGCAGCTCGAATGAATCTTGATATTTCGGCATATGACCTCCATACTGATGAAACCCGCGATATGGCTACCGCAGAAGAAATTTGCGGCAGCATTCTTCAGCCAAAATAATAAGAAATGTCAAATGATATCAATGAACAGCTCATCCCTCACGCGTTGAGAAAAGTTCATGGAAAGTGCCAAGATCGTTACTAAGCGAAGCTAACGCCCACTCATTTTGTTCGCTCTGCTCTTGATTTTCCTTTCCTCATCCTTCCAGTTTAAAACCTGTAAGTGTCGTGTTTTCCGCTTTCCAGTATTCAGCTAACATTTTCATAGATGATGAAAGCCTAGCGTGTATCCGATGAGCTGTCCTCTTCTTCCACCTCGAACTCTCCCTTTACTGGGCTTAAGTGGTTTGACCGTGGAATTGGATGCAGCATGATATCGGCGTTCGGCACACCCCTCTTGTTACATTCACGGACGCGATGAAGGCATCTCTGAACAATCTGGAAGGTGTCTATTTTGCATTGATCTTCGGATGCTGCAATAATTCATGCCAATGACCACGTAGGTCGCGATAGATTTTGTACATACTTAAAGAATATCAAAGTTCTGTAACTCCTATCACGTTTGCAACGAAACGATCTCGTACACTTGATGAGATTATTATTCGCCGGCATTACCCTCTGGAGATCATGAGGCATCAATCCTTTGTTTTCCAACAGCTGAGCGAGAGAGAAATACTGGCAATGTCAACAGTCTCGCTTCTGGAGGTAGCTTGAGCTACCTCTACTGTAGGAGTTGGACCGTAACAACATTGGTACATCCAGATCAGACTGTGCTTGCTATCCCTTCTTTGAGAATCCCAGCCTAATCCAAACACCAGAAGTTTCTGTCCAATCTGAAAAGTCCCTATATGCGAAATTAATGTTTAAATAAAGGCCTTTCGGCCTAGTGCAACTGCAAAGTGCAAGTCTTAGGCCCAGGTTACAAGCTTCCATATTCACAAAACTCCAAGGCTGTGTAGCTGTGTGAATACCACCAGTGGGCAAACCAAGCCTCATGTTGAGGTTTATCATGCCACCTCTTATACGTTCTCAAACATACTGAAGGTTGTCTATTGGACCCAAATAAGGTCGCTGGATCTAGAATTACCTGGATCCTGACTGTCCTTTGGCCTTTATTCAGCCACTTACACTACTCCACTTATGAGTATAAATAAAAATGAACGGTAAGTCCCATTCTACTTAATCTCTTATATTGCAGCAGCTATTGTCTGTAGTTATTTTCCTAGTACTACAAGCAAATTTGCTTCTGCTATAGCATACAGAAATGATGGAATGGCTGTTGCAAACATGATTAGATTTTTATTTAGCGTTTTGTAGCTGCTTCAAGTGTCTCGTTGGCTACCATACACCATGCAAGATCCAAACAAAAGTATTAATCATCCTCATGACCTCGCATATTCAGTAGAACAACTTAGCCTAAGGTTTAAGCGGTGGTATAGCCATCAGGCTCTGGAAATAGATGATAGTTAGCTATTGAAGTTTACCCGCAAGCTACCAACAAACACTAGCTAAAGTATATCCATGAAATTTTGCAGAGAATCCGGGCTTACCATTGGTTGTCTGGTATCCTCCTACTTCTCAATCAACCATCATCCGCCCTCTTTCCTTGACCAAAAACCAACATGCATTAGCACAGCCGGCCTCCATCCACCTAGTATGGAACTAACTCCTCTTAGTCATGGCGTTTGATGCAAATCAATGTGGAGTTTGCGATTACTTTCGTTAAACACCATACTGTGACGTTGGAAGCCCACCTCAGGCACGATAATGCGATAAACGAGATGAATTTCAATAACGCGGTCGGGGCTATTTTACAAGCGAGCACAAAGTATAGAGGATATAGAAATTCGGTGTTAATCTTGAAGAAGTGGTGGAAAGATTCAATTTGAGCGTCCACGTTTTGTGTGCCAACGCAGAGGCTGATGGCGATGGGAATTTCGGAGACCGGATCATCTGTTATTCTAATTCAGGGTCTTTGAGGTGTTGCGCTTTGCTTAGAGGACGATACTTGGAGTCTAACTCATGAAGTTATATACCTAGGCGATTAGTTAGAGGTGATAGGCTAGGCCATTCTTGTGATTCATGCACGGCCTAATTCATGATATTTTACAATACATAATATGTTACAAGCCATTTGGCGTAGATATTCAAGCTGCTGCTTCTTTGACCTTCTGTTTTGCAGCCTTAGCTTGCGCCTGCGTCATCTTGAACTCTTCCCATCCGGGGCAGGAGAGGCCTTGCGCCTCGAATTCCTCATCATCGATGATGCGACACATCCTAATATTCCATTTTCCTACCCTCAGAACTAAAAGATTTCCCTCTAGAATAAAATGTTTCGCCAATTCTGGATCAAAATTTTTAATGGGTAGCCAGGTCAGCGCATCTCCCATCCGACCAGCCTGGCTAGGGTCGCTAGCCACATAGGCACCCTGATTCATAACTAGTCTATGACCCTCGCCTTTAGAAGATGCCAAGCCCGCTGCGTGTAAAATTTTAGGAAACGCCTGCCCGAAAACAAGAGACCTAGGGAGGACCGTATGCTTTGAAGGGGCATTTTGAGAGCTGACTGCTGGTGCTTTTGGATTCAGAGAGGGGCTCATATAAGATTCCTGAGGATTTTTAGAGTTAATCCCGTCCTTCGCAGCAGGCTCGCCTTCCTGCTCCTGAGAAACCCCCTCTTTGAGAGCAGATAGATGGATAGTGCCTGTTCCTTGACTGAACATTTGCTTATGCTGTATTTCGGCATTCTTTGCGGCTGAAGCTCCATGAGCGAGCTCGACGAATTCATAAGCTAGGAGGTGTTGTGCAACTCGTTTTGAAGGATCTTGAATGTGGCTTTGCATAACAAGCTCGATATGCTCTAGTGGGAGGAAAGTAAAGAGTTTTAGATAGCGCTCAACGTCCGAGTCCGAACTTCGCATAAAGAACTAAGCGTGCACTATCAGTTGAATGTAACATATAAAGACCTGTCTCTCACGAACATACCTGATATAAATCAAACGAACTGAGCATTTCCGGATCTAACCAGATTGCGTTGCCCGCACTCTTTCCAAACTTTGCTCCAGAGGAGGTTGTGAGAAGAGGAGTAGTGAAACCGTAGGGAGCCATCAGTGGCTCTTCTTTTTCTTGCCGAATGTTTGGGTCATGGTATGTTTTCCTGATATAGTTTACCGCGTCCATCCCAGCACAAATGTTACCAAATTGGTCGGATCCACCAATTTGCACCTGTACCCCTATAGTATTATACATGTGCCACCAATCCCAAGCTTGTAAGAGGGGATAACAAAGTTCTGAAAAAGACATCCCATCCCCGCTTTCAAGTCTTGTTTTCACCCTGTAAAGTTATCAGCAAGGGTATTCTAACTCTGTCCAACCAGCAATCGGAGAACTCACGAATCCCTGTTAAGCATTGTTCCAACGCGAGTCCCTGAGCCCAATACTTTCACCCAGTCCATCACAGTTAGCTTATTTATCCAAGCATTGTTGTTTAGCAAAGCTCGTTTCCACGCCCAGTCTCTCTTATATCCATATTTGATTCCTAAGCTTTCAACATTCACCCATAACTTCTTGAGCTGTAGATGCATGGAAATCATATTCGTTTTGTGAATATCTGAATGCTTTTGCTCCCTAGCTGTGGTTCTGCCAGTTGGGTCTCCAATCTTGGCCGTTGCTCCGCCTAACTACTGAGAATTAGTCTTTTGCTCATCACAGAGACTGTCGGTGCACTCACTAAGGTGACGGCGTGAAAACCGTTCAGATACATCCAAAAAAGCGTCATTAACGGAAGAAGATGCCCTACATGCAGAGAAGGAGCTGTAGGGTCTATGCCGACATATGCCCCTATTCGTTTCTCGGTCATAAGAGAACTGAGAGCATCTTTGTCCCTAAATAAGTTCTCAGTATTTTCAGCATCGTCTGAAATAAGATTTAAGGTCGCTTACCCAGCAACATCTTTTATGAATCCTCGCTCTTTCAATATGCTCATCATACTCTGTTTCTTGCCCGCCTTAATCTTTATTGCCTGGGCTTTCCATTCTAACTCGGCCTCATAGGTTTTACGGAGGTAATTTTGGGTTATAGCCCGTCGTGCTTCTCGGGCAGCATGGCGGTTTCGAATGCACCGATTGCATATGTCTGGCTGCGGCCGCGCTAAGTACTTGAAGAACGATGCCGCCGCCATGGCAATGGCAATATCTTTTCCTGCCCATATATCAGAGACCTCCGTGCCGCGCTCCGCAAAAAGTCTGACGGCCCGACTTGTCTCCGAAAATCAAGGGTCTCGTGGGCATGGTTCCGGCTTGGCGTCGATCCTCCACTTCTTGCTGTCAACACATCAAACTAACATGCAACACCTTTGAAAATACAGGACAATCCCATCTGTGCACTGCCGGAAACCTGAGATAAGCTATACATTAATTCCAAAAAACCATATCCCTAGAAACTGTCCGATCAGTGCTCGTAGTTCTTACCTCACCATAACGTCCCCTTTCTTATAGTTGAGCGTCTATGGTCTCAGACATTATCTCACTTTGCCTACCTTCTTCAAACCCGCTGTGTCTTCACGTGTGTATCGTCTGAAGCATGTATGCCAAGCTTATTTGCAATCCTCCGCTTACACAAGTAACCATTGTAAAACCTCACAGTCAATCTGTGAGTCTTTTCAAGAGCAGTTCTACACCCCGAGACTGCATCGGTTGACATAACCCAGGTGAAATTCACAGTTCTGATTGAGAACTCTGCTTCGCTCGAAAAAAAGTGGAGTGTGGCTCTGTGGCATAATCATAGTGATCCAAAAAAATGGGAAAGTCTTGCCTTAAAAGAGATCGACAAGCCTGCAACTGTGGTACGAGACGCTAGAATCGTTTAGGCGGCTCCACTCAGCGCTAACTAACTTCAAAGCTAACCCTTGATCTTGGTCAAAATGAGAGCTTACGGCAACAATGGTTCACAGTAGACCTCCAGGGAGAACCAAGACCGAAAACGCCAGTATCTTTTACTATAACATTTCGGACGGGAGAAGACGAGCCCTGGAAATGGGCCAATGAGCACTTCTCTACTTCTGATGGCCAGCTACTCTACCAATTACCAGACCTACAAGGCCAAGACTTGACTGACTATATAGATGGCCTAGGTCCTTATCTTAAGATTGACAAAGAGGCTAGTGAGACACCGAACACGCTCCTATGGTCTGTCAATGCCCCAGTCAATCCTGCATCAGGTGCTGCATCTGGTTACTCTGATAGTAAGCTCGGCACTCCCATTGCAGTTTCAAGGTGGTTCTCCTTAGTTCGATTATGGAGCCCATGGCTAGCTCCGCGGCAAGGGAGAGGCCAATTTCGGCCTGACAAAGATGCTGTGATGGCGGCATTCCTGCGCGATGACGGCTCTCATATAGTCGTGCTTGCTGTCAGCGGTGTTGACGATGTGCTAACTGCTCTACATCATGACGGGCAAGGGGCTATTGTTATCAATTCGCGCAATGACAGTGAGAACGAGGGCACTGCTAAATTGATTGTTGCAGTCGCTCAGACTTTTGAGGCAGCTAATGCAGCAGTCATGTATCATGCTCGGAAAATGGTCACGAAATATGAAGCGGGTTCTGGGGAACTTGAGGCTGAGATGAAAGCTATGTCTGACAATGGAATGAACCCTGCGTGGCTAGAGAACTGGTATGATGGCCTAGCATATTGTACATGGAATGGCTTGGGCCAGCACCTCACCGAGCAAAAAATATTCGATGCGTTAGATTCGCTTGAGAAGAACGAAATTCATGGTAAAACCCGAAATTCTGCAAACAAAATCTTAGGCTAACACAGCCCAAGTTACAAACCTCATCATAGATGATAACTGGCAGTCCTTAGTAAGAGCCCAATCCTAGGCTTACTATATACGGATATTCTCTAACAGTGTACAGAACAACGAAGGCGCTAATCAGTTCCAGCGAGGTTGGATCGAATTTGAAGCAAACAAGGAAGGCTTCCCCGGAGGCCTACGGCAGACAGTGTCGGAGATCCGCAAGAAGCACAAGAATATTTCTCACATTGCCGTGTGGCATGCCCTGGTAAGTAGTTCATATAACCCACATATCCCCAAATGCTAAGGTCTGCCAGTTAGGATATTGGGGTGGGATAGCTCCCGAAGGCAAGCTCGCCGAAAAATATAAAACGGTGTCTGTTCAAAAGAAGGACGGCGTCTCTGGAGGTAAAATGCTTGCGATTGCTGAAGAAGACGTTTCACGATTCTATCAAGACTTTTACAGCTTCTTGAGTTCCGCAGGCATCGACTCCGTTAAGACGGATGCCCAATTTTTCCTCGATGAGCTTGATGACGCGACCGATAGAAGAAACCTCATCCGCACCTATCAAGACGCATGGATTATCAGCAGCCTTCGCCACTTCTCAGCAAAAGCCATATCTTGCATGTCGCAGACCCCACAGATTCTCTTCCATTCTCAAATGCCAAGTAACAAGCCTCGTCTTCTCGTCCGCAACTCTGACGACTTCTTCCCTGAGGTCCCTGCCTCGCATCCTTGGCACATATTCTGCAACGCGTATAACTCACTCTTTACGCAGCACCTTAACGTACTCCCAGACTGGGACATGTTCCAAACGTCTCATCCATGGGCTTCTTTTCATGCTGCTGCCCGGTGTGTCTCCGGTGGCCCCATATACATTACTGATGTTCCAGGCAAGCATGATGTTGGGCTCATTCACCAGATGACGGCTAAGACCCCACGTGGGGACACCGTGATCCTGCGCCCCCATATTGTCGGCAAGACCATCGAAGCATACACTGGCTACGATGAGCATGTCTTACTAAAAATCGGCACTTATGTTGGTATGGCACATACTGGAACGGGTATCCTTGGCATTTTCAATATCTCCCAGCGCAGCCTAACCGAACTGATCCGGCTTGATCAATTTCCCGGCACAGAAGAAGGTACCTATATTATTCGCGACCATACTACTGGCCAGGTCAGTAAACCTATGGCTTGCAATGATCATTTCTCGTTTGTGGAAGTCGAACTACCAATCCAAGGGTGGGGGATCCTTTCTGCGTACCCAATGCGTACGTTTGAGCTAGAACGTAAAGAACCTACCGCAGGTCCCACCTCAGTCGGTGTTGCGAACTTGGGTTTATTGGAAAAAATGACAGGTGCCGCTGCTGTAGTAAACACGGATATGTATGTCGAAAAGTCATCAGGAAGACTGAAGGTTTGGACGTCACTGAAGGGACTTGGAATCTATGGTGAGCTAAAGTCTCCGTTATTCCTGCTTTCTATCATCCAATCAATACTGAACGACATATTTAACTTATGTTCACCAGGTCTTTACGTTTCAGATCTATCAGAGCGGTCCTTGAAAGATGATTTCATGGCACTGCTCTTCGGGCGACCCATCCCGCTGGACTGTGTCAAGATAAACGAACAATCGCTAAGCGTGCTTGAGATCGATCTCGTTCGCGCTTGGAAGGAATCAGATTCAAAGGCTGGCTGGAGTAACGAAGTTGCAATTGAGATTGTGATACGCTAGGACGCCCCCCTAGTTATCATAAAAGGGCTGTCAAAAAATTGATTTTCGTCGTAGACTAATCTATAGCTCCATATTATACCAACATAAGTTTCTATATCAAACTTGAAATCCTCGGTACAGTTTGACAGATCGCTCATGCCACAGCGCCCGAGAAGCCGCTAAGTTGATAACCTAAAAGCCAACGCGTCTGCCGACCAAACGCCTCGCTAGCCCATATAAAATATACACCCAATTTTTACAACGAAATTAATATGTAATCAAACTGTCAACCCCACCCTCTTCTTTCCTGTCTACCCTGCCTCATTCATACCCATAGAAACCACCTAATTCCTCTGACCAATCCAACTACGACTCCCTTCGCCAACCGCACTAGCACAACTACAAACCAAACCCACCACATAACCCCAAGCAAGACCCACTCAACTAACATCCACCCAATGCGCCTTACCCACCTCATCCGCCGCCTTCGCATCCGCATCATTGCATCAACTTTATCCGCAACCCCTTTCACAAGCAGGGGCGCCGTGCCCGCTACCTCGCTCGTAATCGCGAGTGCTTTATCTCCGCTCTCACGCACACGAGGAAAGAGCTCATCCTCCACCATCACCCTTAGCTCGCTGATACGAGACTCAAGCGCGGCGCATGTCTGACTGCGAAACCGCTCCGCCGCGTCCTGCAGCTGCTCTGTCGAGCGCTCGAGATCGCTGACCAGGATGCGGGCCGCGAGCACGTGTTCTTCTTTCTTGCTGACGGGATACAGCTTAGCGCCGGCAGTCCTAGCGGCGCGCCTGAGGAAGGCCGGGGGCGGGTTGCGTGGCGACTGGGCGCGGCGGGCGATTTCGCGCGCTTTGATACCTGAGCAGAGGAGTAGGGCGCGGATGCGTGCGATATCTGCATTCGTGATTACGGTGGTGGAGGAGGTGGCGGGCTGTGAGGGAGACGTGCTGTCGGTGATGCTCCAGTGCCGCTTCCCGTCTAGCTTGGGCCGCGAGGCGGAGTGGTGGGCGGAGGAAGACATGTTGGCCTTGGCGAGAGATGTTACGGGGAGATTGCCTCGGCCGACTGTGCCGGGGCGTTCCAGAATTGCGTGGAGATGGGCGCGGGTTGTAGACGGAGAGCGAGGTCTGGAGGGCACTGGGGAGGATCTGGCAGAGTTTGAAAGGGACGTTAAATCCATAGGAGGCGGTGCAAGGCGATCGAAGCGTGGAGACCGGGCGTTTGAGCGGGCGAGTGCCTGACGGTAGATATGGTGGTCTGGAATCTGAGAGTCCACAGCATTAATAGGGTCAACTGCATCAGCTTGGTTCTGAGATGAGCCGGTAACCTGAGAGATAGCGGAAGAGCGGAAGGATGGCAAATCCACGTGGTAACGGCGAAATTTCTTAGACTTTGCGCTGCCGGCTGTAGTAGAAGTCGTTGTTCGACTAATAGCATTTGAGCGGAGTTTATCATTCGACATTTCATTTCCATCACTTTCGGAATCATCCAGAGACTGTCGGCTAGATACTGAAGAGGTGTCTGAACCTTCAGTGGCTGGCTCTCGTCTGAAGATAAACTCTCCGACTCGTGAACCCTCATTCCGTACCATCTCGCCGAAGCGCCCACCTTTGAAGAAACGAGACACTGCAGATCCAGAATCCTTGGTGTCTTTAGTGTCTTTACGGTGTTTCCTCTCTGGGCTACCGCCCAGACTCCCGACACTATCATTCTTTCTGTGAGTAAGAAGATGCTTAACGGCAGACGACTTATTATGTGCCCCGTTCGCTTCCGCAACATCACCACTAGCATGTCGAGAAGTTTTGTGTTTAGGCTCATCTGTAGCGGATTCATGTGGTTCGCTACTTTGACCTCGAGTGTTTCCCTCTGAGCGGAATATATCAAGCTTTGACTTCTTCGGCTTGCGTGTCACTGAGGGTCCGCGACTATGCGGAGGTGATAGATCAACACCAATGCCAGGGACAAACTTTGTTATCACGGGAGTATTGGGCTCGGTGGAGTCCAAATCTTCAAAGGAAGAACGGGGATCTCTTATTGAATCAGGAGAAAGAACGGCGTTGGTATGCTGATTTAATGGACTGGGCATTGCCTCATTGTGTGCGAGTTCATTCGCTTTCCGGTTGAGTTCTTCTGCTTCTTCGATCTGACCAGGGGTAACGATGTTGTTAGCCACAAGGGGATGGCTATCTCCCCATTTATCAGGTGAGTCTACACCCGGTGAACTCATGTCGGCGCCTTTTGCTTCCTTCTCTAGAATTTCCTTCATCTGCCGTTCCAAAGGACCAGTATTATCTTCATTTGACGTGATCCGTTTTGACTTCCTTGGTCTCCGACTAATAGAACGGTCTTCAGAATCGGATGTGTCTATGTCACTTCGGGAATGTGTTCCTGACCCACGCCAACCATGTTTCTTAACATGTCCGATACTATCTCCGCGAAGCTTGGGTATCAAGAGACGTCTTTTCCGTCCACGTTCGCTGACCCCCTCACTTTCATCCCCAGTTTGAGGCTCTGATGATGTTGCGGAAATAATAGGCTCAATCCAACTCTTTCTTCTCTTCTCTGAGTACTCTTTGCTAGGACGTGGCTGAAGAAGTTCAACCTGCTTTTTAGTAGAGAATATCTTATTCCCACGACGATCCTCAATTACGCTTTTATGGTTATCCTGCTCTAGCCAGTACGCATCGGCTAGGAGCTCCGCAGGAGAGAAGACCCAGACCATTCGGGGCCTTGCTGGCTTACTAGGAGCGAGCTCTTTTGTCGCGTTCTCTTCGCCGAAGTTCGGTAGGGAGACCGAGTCTTGTTGGCGATAATCAGGTTCGTGGGCTTTTCTTTCTACTGCATCCACCCACTTTTTCACTTTCTCGACATCCTGAAACTCTTCTGTGTCATGTTTCAGAACTTCTCTGTTCCTTGCCCTGGTTCGGCGGTTGCGGATGAATTGCAAAGGGTTGTAGCTTCTACCAAGCTCGTGCCTATAGTTGGCATAAGACGGCGTACGAGATAGCTCTGCGTTTGATGTACCAGGGACGTTAGAGGTGGAGACAATGAAATTGCCAGGTGCGGATGCGTCCGGTTTTAGAGGAGGTAGGAATTGTAGTAGGCGAAGATACTCCATGGAAAGCTCTATATAAGCCCGAGCCTTGTCTCTCCTGGCTAGCGTCCCCTCAGAGAATGTGTATTCGTATGTACGCCCTTGCAAAGCTAAAGTTGGTCCTGATATGTTTCTTGGGATAGAGGTCGAGGCATGCCTCGAAGCTGACGGAGAGATTCTGCCTGTGCCTGGCGATATGTTCCTGGAAATTCGCCTTTGCTGTTGTAGGTGTTGCCGAAGACTGCCTCCAGCGCCATAATTCTGATAACTCCCAGGTGGGGGAAGACCGGCGGACGTTACTCGCCTAGGGTTCGCAACTGGCTGTGCAAGGAGTTGTCCAGCGCTGATGTTTCTCCGTCGGCTCTCACTAAGATTCAAGGCCATATGGACAATTTGGCTGGGGTCTATTACTCCTCTTGAAGTTGTTTGATCGGTCGCGGAGCTCGGTTTGACTGCTCTTGTATGCTCTACTGAGGACCCTTCATCGGTTTTGCTTAATGGGGGAACATGAAGGTTTTCGGACCGCGCAGTATGAGCTTCTGATATACGTCCATCAGGTGCAGATTCTCCAGCATCATGACTTGCGCTTTCAACCTCTCGCGAAAGTGGCGAACTCCCTGAAGACCCACCTTTGTCCCGTCTCAATCTCCCAACTATCCCTGCGTCCAATAGCCGCGAAGCATCGTGCACTTTCCGCTTGCCTTTATTGTCTACCTCTTCTCGCCGAGTATTATATAGAAGCGTCCTTGTGCCTGCTGACGGAGGAAACGCAGAGTCTAGTAAGAACCCTCCGGACTTTTTGACACGATGCCTCCTGTGTACAAAATCCTGCTCTTCAATCAACTCTCCACCCAGAGGACTGGATGATGGCGTTGATGAAAAAGCTTGATTGCTCCCATGGCGTACGCTATCATCAGTGTGACTGCTGCTACCGACTCTTGTAGGGCTTGAATAGGGAGTAGAACTGCCCTCTCCATTGCCAGAGTAAAGACCAGAGTATCTCGAATTAAGGGTGTTTGAAGAGACCACGGATGGTTCAGAAGAGAGGGAGTTTCGAGGCTCGCTGGAAGGACCAGACATAATTTATGGTTGAAGGTATTGTTACCTTGGGCGAGTACATAGAGGATCGTACAGGGGAGGCTGCATGGCTGCGCGAATCTGGAGGAAGCTGTGATGGGCGCTGAAGACTCAAATCCAAGTAGCTCTTGTGCCAGTGTCGCACGAGTGAATCCAAGGCGTTGTGGAAGAAGTAAGAGATGCTCAACAATCAGTTCTGCGGTTGGCGACCAAGAGTGCGTAGATGGTTAACAGGTCCCCTTGTCGTGCGTACCCTTGCATGTGATGCGTTGACGGCTCTCGCTAGCGCCCATTCTAGGCCTGCAATTTGAACCACACCAGAGTGCTATCACCATTTCTCCACATTGATCCCCGTCAATCCAAGGAACGGTAACACGAACGGTTCGAGAAAACTACGGCATCCTATAGATGAGGGTATCAATCGTATTTAGGAAGGATCCACTACATCTTCGCTTCTACTACCACACAGGCTACAGTCCTAAGTGTTCAACCCTTAGATTGGTGATTTCTCATTACGCTGCCTCGCTCGGCAGCTTCGCCAGCCATGTTCGGTTCAAATCCTCTAATTTATCCCTCCACTCTTTCACCTCTCCCATTCGCCGCTTTGACTGTCCACGTACGGTCTGGATCTCCTGAAAATGAATCTTCTTCCCCTCCTCCGTCAGCGCCGAAGTCCTCCTCCCTTCCTCATCGAAAACGGCCCTAACTTCTCCATCTACAATGTCTAACCTACCCTTCGCTCCACATGTTGCGCAGTCAATCTTCCCACCCCCTGTCAACATAATGACGTCCAAATGACAAAGCGGACACGTTCCCTCACGTTTTCCTACAAACTGCTTATCCTCCCTCATAGCCTGCTCGACCACATTCCTGCCTAGCTGCCTGGCCTGCTCCACCGCCTCCTCTTTCAGCAGCACCGAACCTGCGAGCCCGCACCCGTACACATGGAATTGATCCACGACCTTCACGCCCAGTGGGAAGAACATCTGATGCATAACTGGTAACCCAAAACTCGCCCACTCACTGCCCAGCGCCCCACCAACCGTCATCAGTCCTGCAACACGTCTCTTTTCAAACCGCCCTGCCGTGCCCTCTTTCCGATGCTTCGCCATGACACTACTGACGAACGGCCCGAGCGTCTTATCTTGGAACAGCTTTACAGAGCCCGGTATGACGCGCGTGTAGATAGGGCAGCAGAGGATAATGGCATCGGCCTCGAGTATTAAGTCGACGACGAAGGGGCGATCGTCAACAATGGAGGCGCTATGGGCCGATGCGTTGGTGGTATTTTCGGGCAAGACACCACTGGCGCCGTGATGTTTTGGGATCGATACGTCCGGGATACGGACAAGATTAATGATGGAATTGAGTGGAGCCACAACTTCAGCGGCTTCGAGGGCGAGCTTGAGGAGTAGCTCTGTGTTGCCGTTTGGGGAGCCGCCGGAGAGACCTAGGATCCTCATTTGTCTGGAGTAAGGGGCGATGTTGGTCGAGAATAAGGAGGAGAAAGTGTTATCGTTAGATGTAGGAAGTCAGGTGAGTTTCTATGTGCTTTAATTCTCGCGGCCTTCTTCAACTCAAAGTGCTGCGCTCAATTGGATTGTGGGTCTTTCAAACCGCTGGGTTGGGACTGTGGGAAATCCTAGTAATATAGATATGGGAAGAGAAATCTCGAAGTAACCGGTTCAGCGTTCACCGGGCTAGCCTCCATCTTGGATTTATGCCTCTGCGGCTGCCCTTTATGTGATATTTCTTAAACAGGGCTAGCATATCCTGCAAAGGTGAGTCAATCGATTAGCGGCCTTCTCGGAGAGCGAATATGCCGAGCCTGCTTCCTACTCTTTTCATCTTCCCCATCTGTAGAAGGAACAGGCGAGACAAAATTTCTGTACCTCCATAGTTGGCAGAGTGGATGATAAGCCAGTACCGATCTAAATCGTTCTTTTCCCAACCAAGGAATTTCCCGCTTAAAAGATGATTTAAATACACCCGCGTTAGGTATTCGACGCTCCAAAATGGGAAGTAGGCCGTATGTAGTCATTGGGGATGCACAATCCCTATAGGCTGACAGAAACTACGGGTTACCTGGTGCCTCACTGTTCACCCACCGGCATAGGCCACCGTAGCTGCTAGTCGGAATAACTGACCGAATAATATCATTAACGGACAAGCTAGTAAACGATCCTCGTTAGCTCTGAGCCAAGAGAGATATCTCTTTGCCATTTCCGGTATCACTTTTTGCAGAGAAGTCGCTCCATAAGATATAAGAGCATCCCATAAGAATAGATATTAAATGTTCGAACAGTTAGATACATATAGCACTCATGACATCCGACTTCCACCGTCGATATGTCCCAGGAAATGGGGTTGGCCCTGGCCGGGCGCTTCCTTGTCATTTCGGTCAGCTGCTTTCAGCATGTTTTATAACCTGCCTTTTGATTGGTCAGACACTTTATCGCCTAACTCAGATATTTCGTCATATTCAAGTATATATATTAGGCGAACCATTTCGGAATAATTACCATGATAACGTAGATAGATTAGATAGTACTCTAGCTATGGCGGCCACCTCTACCGCACTAGGATTGTGCAGTAATGTGCAGAACGCAGCGGAGTAAGTTTTCTAGAAGGTAACGACGCATTGTGCTTCAACGTCCGCATCTTGGTCAGGTTCAAACATCACTATGCTGTTCAGACTCCGGGTTCCCGTTAACCTCCTTGCTTATTATGCTTGTACAGCATATGGACAACAATATGCGAAGATGCTTCGTTTCGCATGTTCACAGCTTTCAGTACAACGCCTTGACCCTCTCGTAACCCAGGAGTCGCTCCTTCACGACATCTTCATCAAATCGTTGGAGGAAATCCTTCCAACATGACTATGAATCCAACAGATCATGATCTCGCCGCATTATCTACTTGCACATCTTGCACTTTTAGTGAGGACCTCTCTAACTACTGGACTGCTACGTTGTTTTAGAGCCCGAAATGGGACCTTCAAACGCGTTCAGCAATTTCCCAATGGAGGCCACAAGCAGAACGGGGGAATAACTGTATACTACATTCCACCATATGACGGAGTAAGCAAAGTGTCATCATTTAGGCCAGTAAGTTTGACCGCCACCTCGAGAGGCTCTAATTCATTTCGTTGAGGCACTGAACACATTTTAATGGCCGCGTTAGGGATTTCGTATACTTGCCGGAGACCCAATGTTGCGGAATACAAATAGCGAGACGCGCCAAATCTGTCACCGTTGCTTTGCCGGAGAGGACTTTGAACCATTCGGGGGTGCTCCTTGCACAGACCAACAATACGATACCACCGCATTACCCGATAAATTCTGTCCTGGAGGTATCCGGACAACCATTACCTTCCCTACATGCTGGGATGGAAAAGTAGCCTGTCACTTTGACTAAATCTGTAGATTCCCAAACTGACTGAGCCGTTTAGAACCTCGATAGTCCAGATCATAAGAGTTATATGGCTTACCCGACTCCATCTTTTGAGCAGAATGGCGAATGTCCGGCGAGCCATCCGATTCATATGCCTCAAGTCATGTATGAGGTTATGTGGGACACGAGGCCTTATAATAATAAGGACCTCTGGAGCGGGAATGGATCTCAGCCTTTTGTATATAGCATGGGTGACGGGTAAGTCCAAATAAACATTTGGTTTCATTCCTGGAGCCACGAGTAATTTAGTATCCTCGGTAGGCACTGCGGGCATTGATTATTTCTTGGTACCGGACATGGCCAACACGGCGACTATCTCTTCAGCTGGAAAGGAGACGCCCTACAGAGAGCTTTGGATGCGAGATGCAATAACGACAAGTGCGACGGGGTACTCTTGTCACAGTCCATCAAGGGTTCGATGAATTGCACAATACCTCAAACCGTTAAGGAGGATGTGGATGGATGTAATTTACCTCTCATTTTTCCAGATGGTCCACTGTTGACACAGTGTTGCACGGCTCGCAGAACTCCCCGGTGATCCTCTAATCCAGTACTCGTGATAGCAGAAGAAATACGTCCCAGTAAGCCATCTGCCGATGCCCTGGAAAGACCTAGATTCTGTAGGGTAGACCAATCTTCTAGTTCGTTTAGTAGTGCTTGCTAGAGTAAGAGTTGCTGGCTGTCAAGGAATTCAAGGGGCCATTGTGTTGGATTGTGGCCGGAACTAGGAGCACGGCGCAGCTAAATTACGACTAGGACCTAATGCAATAACCCTTGTACCCCCTTTCCCTTTACGATGCTGCAGTTTGCTTACTCCGCCTTCGGTTATATCGGAACCTTCGTGGCGCTATGAATATCAGTTTCAATATAATGCGTTCGGATCTGACATGACTATAGTATTAATGGCTTAGCTTTGTTAAAATACGGGGCTGAACAGGGTAGGGGTGAGCGGGTGAGCGGGTGAGCGGGTTAGCACTGAGGCTATTGTCCATAATCCCTGCCCAGTCAGCTCAGGCCCTCAAAATCCGTAGGCAGTCAACCCTCGCCTCATCCACGTAAGCCCTATTAGAGTCTTTACGCCCAAATTGACACTAACAGTTGATGAGCCACATACAACCGTGTAGTGCTGTAGGCGGCCGGCGTTAGTGTTAGTAATATCTATCAATTAAAATAAGCAATTTTATGGAGTTTAATACAGTTAATGCGTATAGCAGAGAAAGGCGTACGACCTTATGATATTAGTGATATATAAAAAAGATTGTGATGCGGCTTCTAATTATAAATTTCTCTTTCATAGCTATACGATCTTACCATTTTCACCCCGTTGGTATTACATAAAATAACTTCATATTTTTTTAATATGAATTCTTTTTATATATAACGTATATAGTGCAAGTTATAAGAAGAAATATATCTTTATATGTTATAAAGGGCGTAGCGTCTAAAGAAGAGTCTAAAAGAAGCGGACGTCTAAATATCGTGCTTAGTTATTAAAATCTTGAAGCACTCATCAACCACCACTTATGTCTTGGCAATAATCATATTGACGCTACTTGGAGCTGACTTCTTGATGGGGCCTAGATTGTGGCTATGCACGCCGAAGTCCCGTAGTCCCTTGTTGTTGCTTAGCTAATGATACCTCGGCGATTCGCTATGCTCGTTATTTCTTGCTCAACATCGCCTGCTTTTCTTCAATTTACTTTCTGTCCCTGAAACTTCTGTTAAACGCTCGGTGCGAATTATACGAAGGTCCAATATCCGTTTCTAGGTATGTTTGCTTTGCGAAAAGGAGATCACCCTAATTTACATCCTAAAATAAATTAAATCAACAGTTTGAAAATGAGCTTTGCATTTCTTCATGCCTTTGGCCTCTGCGCGGCAGGCTCTTTAAGTCCTTCATCACTGGCTCCAATTCCAAATTATGGCCCTCGATTTCTCATTTTCAACTTCTTCTTCGCTTATGGGATACTCTCCTCACGGACTTTGAAACAATACTATGGCATCGACCACAATGTCTCACCTCGGGAAGATCTTGCCAAGTATGGTGAGTCTGCCGTGCGTGAAGGCAAAATAACCCGGAAGCAGCTCGAAATGCTCAAACGCAACGAATCAGCGCATGCCAATGCCGTCGAAAACTTTACTCTGCTTGTGGCAGGAGTACTCTTTGCCTCACAGGCCGGGGTTGCCAGAGAAAATATCAACGCAGCAGCTTTGACCTACACTGTTGCAAGGATATGCTATGGCGTGATTTATATTCTGGTGGACGATCCGGCATGGAGCCAATTGAGAGGATTGACGTGGTGGACGGGAAATTTGAGCTGCTTCTACTTGCTATGGAAGGCAGGTAGCGCACTAAATGCTCATGCTATATGAAAGGTCTTGACAGATTATCTTTTATTCTACTGAGGGTCTAGAATCTGCTGGCTGTTAGAAAGGCTATCAGCTGAAATGAGATGACTAAGAAGCGTAATGTCTGTTCTGACCCAAACGTGTTATGTGAGATTAAGCCTTTAATCGCTCATTTATATCGATGTGGTTTTTCTGCCCCTATCTTTCGCTCGCACACTTCTGTTGTCAATATAGGCAATTCCGTCTAGAATCAGGGAGTACAGGACAGATCGAAGACGGAAACTTTTCTCTGTGATAGTCAAGAGGGAGTTGAACGAGCCGAGGCAGATAATGCGATTGCTCTTGACTTTTCTCGGGTCAGTTCGGAGACCTCGAATTTCGGAGGATTTGGTCTCAAAATTGAAGATGGCTGAGCAATCACATTTACTGACTTGGAAAAAATGCTCATGGACATACCTTGTAGCGATTAATCCAAATTAAGACATAAAATATATGAAACTAAGGTTGTCTACTGTTTTAGTAAGTCCACTCCAGTAGGTGGGTCTAGATTTACTAAATAGAAGTCAAACTAGTGTATATTTATGTATTACTAGATTAAATATTAGTATAGGATAAAAGCACCTGGAAAATTTGCACCCAAGCTACGCATACAGAAAAATTGAAGCCCGATAGGCAGTTAATTCCATTTCAAGACAACAGATGATTTATCCATGTATCCAAGAATCGCACATCCACACTTTGATCAATAAGCTCCTCAGTCGGTTCTCCAGCTTCGTCATACGAACTAGCAAAGGTAAAGGTGTAATAGAGACCTTTATCTTTTACCTCGGCGAGGCTCCTCCCAAGTTGTCGATTGTCTTCGAAGTCAATTTCGTTCAATACCATCAAACACCACTGTGGAGTTATTTCGGGCCAGTGCTGTCCCCTGCGGAGTAGAATCGTAGCTCGGCTTACCGACAGCTGTGGCCCAAGAAGCGCTCTGAGATCCTGCGGTAATGGTTTCTCTAACACTTCCATTAGCGCCGTGGCCTGGTCCACGGCAGATGCCAGAGTTCCGCGGCGGCAAATTTTCGGCAGTAGTAAAGTGAATGAAGCCGGTATGCGCTCAGAAGCATTGCGAGGGATCCACTGGCAGCAATACTGATCCCCAACTTTTCCCTGGACAGTCAAGTAAAGTATTATTGAGTTGAGGGCCGCTGTTGCCGAATCCTTGCGGGTAAGTGAACGGAGCGAACTAAACACAGACAACGAGAACAAATTGGTGTCGATCGACCACCAGGTCCGCGATGACAACTCTCCTAAATCAACACCAGCGACTTTCGCTAGTTCTAAGGCCGCCAGAAGTGTACAGCTGATACACCACAGCCCTCGTAGGATTTGCCAATCTGAACTCCGGACGCTTGTGCGGAAGCTGAATAGAGCGCGCACCGGCGACTCTGATTCAACGGTTACATTGCTGCCTTCCTTTAACCATTCGTTTTTTAGCTGAAGTATTCGATTTAAACTAGTGGATACCGCACCCATGGGGTCACGGAAACTTTCTATAAGACCAAGAGCTATATCACGAACTGGCCGCTCCGTCAGACCATTCATCTGTTGGAGGCATGCCGCTAGGGTATCTGGATCTTCGGGAAGGGCAAGGTGAGAAAACATAAATAAAGGCATGTTTACATGGCGAATCGTGCCGTGTCTAATCCAAGAAGTGTCGCTGGGAGACGTGTTGACCCACTTGAGTAAGGGATGGGACGGAGTATTCTTGTATGGTTCATCATCTTGGTCCACGGCTAGCACCGGTTGATCTTCCATTACTGTATCGTCTAGCATGAGATTGCTAAGGGGGGCTGTGTCCGTTGAACCGGCCGTTTCTCTATCTGAGTCCTCCTGATCGGTGTTGGTGCGTGTGCGTCTACCTGGGTCTAAATGATTACCCAACGGGCTTTCACGTTGATACTCTTGTGTTGAAAATCGGCTTGCGTATGTTGGCGACATATGGCGCAAGGTTTCCCTTCCACCAGCAAGGCAGCAGAGTATTTCGAATCGAAAGATATCCCGCGCCCAATGCAGATAAAATCAATTAGGTGTAGTAATTGCAGAGCCCCATCTCTTGACGTTGTTCTTCCCATCCAGAGATCAATTACTTGCTTCGATAACATTGTCAAATCTTCTGATGACAGCACAAGGATTTCGAAGCAAACTCACAAACTTCTCACTATGCACTATACAGGCTGCGACCCTCCATTCGTCCCCTTCATAGGACATAAACCAAAGGAGAGGATCCATAGAATTACTGCTCCGTCGTCGAAGGTCATCTTGGAGCTTAACACAGGTCCGGATGGGAAACGCTGTTTGAGTTTCGATCGATTCGAATCCTAGACCTCCGCCTTCAGATTTGGCTTCAAGGATGAGAAAAGGATAAAACATATCGGCATCTGGGAAGGGACTATGCCTGAGGTCCTTGGCTAAGTCCGTTTTGGAGAAATAGACGAGCGATTCTGTCCTGGACAGGCCAAACACCCGATCTGGTTTCCGCTTCTGCAAGCCGCGCATCTCTAAGCCGTCGCGTGGATCGTATTGAATAAATTTGTCGCTATAATTTGCGAAGAGAAGCGTCTCACCAGGTTCATCACTGTACACACGTCAGCTATAGCTACAATCAAAGTTATTCTAGGGCAGAATCATACATGCCATCCCAGTCCCACGATTCATGCTGGCATTTACATAATAACCTCTTAGCGCGTCGTTCCCGAAGTCTGTTTGCCTCGAGTGGATCGTTAGGTAATGCAGAAAATTCAGAGCGCCAGAGAAAATTGCGACATTTATAACTAAGAAGCTAGAGTCAGACATAGGTGCATCCATTGAACTTCATAGACTGATAGAACGCGCGCTCACCATTTAACTTCGGCTTGAAACCTTGCGAAGACGAGTGGTTCAGTATTTCCCCTCAAGGTAGGCTCGTTAACTCGCCCTCTTCGATCGCCATATGCTATGCGAGTGAGCTCAACGGCGCGCCGCTTCATCTTATCAACCAAGGAGCGATCGGTCTCCCCATCCGGCTGGTATTTCTCAAACTCTGTAAATCCAATCTCACGGACGCGGAGGAAGAGATCGTAATAGTTCTTTGGCCATAGAGACGGAGTAAGAGGCCCTTTGAACTCGATATCATATTCTCTGATCAGATCGCGCATTTCGCGTTCGGTCAACTTGTCGTGCCTCCTGCGCATTGTGTCTCGTTGACGGGACATTTTTCGCGGGAACGCGTGAGGAGCCTCTTACAAGGAAAGCTAGGTGTTAAATAGAAGGCACAATGCTGGGCTCAGGCAAAAGACGACCCAGGCCCGATGCACGAGGGTATATTAACTCGTACCAGCTCCTGGGATGGGGAGGTGTAATCGAGTTCGTTTAATTTGCTGTCACAGAGTTGTTTTCAAAACCTGCCCCCTTTCTTCACTTCCAGGCAGCAGAGAAATTTTAATGAGCTAGAGACAAGCAAATCTATGCTTCCCACCAATTTACCCACCATATATCACTAGAATTTCAGACAGATATACCCGACAGATTAATGATTACAAAGAAACAGAACTGGCTCGTTTCGAACGATATAGAACAAGCATACCAGATCATGCCTAACATAGATTCAGATGTAGAATCCTACTATAGCATTCTTTCATGCTAGAAGCGCGTTTTATCTATTTAATTCTATTATACTAAGTTACATAACCGATCACTGTTCAATAATGACAACTGCCTTTGCGATTACGTCTGATTGCCCTGTTGACTCAAATCCAGGCTTGCGGAAGCTATTGTAATCAACCAGTTTCCGGTCAAATCCATACTTCCTAAGTCCTGGCACCACACAAAGTCGTACCAAGGGGGCTTCCCCCGGTGGTGAACACACACTATTCAGTTCCTCGTCCTCCATGAAGCCCTGGTCAAAGTGATTTCCTTGTAAAGGAAGAACCACCTCAAATATATCTTTGCTCACCAGTGCTCTAGTCTTGATCCTGAGAGCCGACTTGAACATATCTATCAGCGCGGGAAGGCGTTGGTCCAGCTTTTTCATAATGTCCACGTCCCATAGTTCCAGGGGCTTTTTTAAACGGAAAAGAGGTGCGATTGCAGCAGAAATACGAGCCGCTAGAGCTTTTGCTCGTGTGGAGATTAGGTTTTGTTGGAAATATTCACTTTCGATCAAGCTGTGATGGGCCGCAAAATCAAGGTTGCGTGCGGCGTCGTCTCCATCTGCGCATACATTAGCAACGGTCTGTGCCAGCAAAGAAATCATTACATACCTTGAGTGGCAAGATGGGACAACATAGCATCTCGCCATGGAGTGCTAACAGGAAAGTGCTCTTGAAAATCACATTCTAGTACCCACTCGCACACTGCGGCAGAGAGCAATGATTGGAGAAGAGAATGAAAGGATACAGAACGCAACTTCCCTTCAAACTCGCCGACTACTCTTCGAAATAAAAGACCCAGGTCGCCTGTTTGATTCTTGAATTTAATATTACTACACATTCTTGACGTATCGGCGTAAGGCATGAACTCTTCTATCGTGTATCTGATGGTATTCGTATTCCTTTGAAAGTACTTCTCGTCGAAAGGGATATGTTTCTTCCCTATCTGCGTTGTGAACGGGGAGAGCATTTCTTTGTCCTCTACCTTCGATCTTAAAATTTCGATCTCATTGAGGTAGCGCTTGAGCGTCTCTTCAATTGGAGTTCCGCGATCCTTCGAAAATATTGTGTGCGTGTGTTTCTCGCATTGTAACTCTCTTCTTAGGCCCTTGATAGTATCCTGAGCTTTGGAGAACTCAAGGCGAAAGTATTGTGCCTCTCTCTCACGATCTACCAATAGTTGCCGTATTGCCTCGCATCTTGTCGAATCGCATAACATGTTGTTCTCAGCAGGTAGCATAGGCGTTCTAGCGGGTGGTAGCGCGCCACCTCGCTGGATAGCCATTTGTGCTGGTGTAGGAAAAGCCTTCGGATTGATGTTTGTAAAACCCTCGTCCACTGTCAGCAAGTCTTCAACCACGCTATTCTTTGAGGGAGTATGTGGTGAGCCAAGACTCTCTGAGTATTCACTGTTAGAGACTGTGGACGGGGTGGTACTTGACTCCTTCCATCGAGAATGTTCCGGCGCCTCGCCGAGAGTTGAAGGGGCCACAGAACCAAGAGTCAGGGAATCACAGATAGCACCCCTTATGTCGGAATCTCGTCTTTTGTTGCTTCCCTGTAGCGTGATGGCCTTTTGTTTAAAGCCCTCTGATATGCCGCGTGAGGAAATCTCAGTCCGGACTCCGGAGTTTCTTCAGTCTCGGGGATGAACGATTTGGTATCTCAATACTCATATGCTTGGCTGGCCTTTTGGTGCGACTGCGTATTCTGGATGGTTCGACGGTTAGAGGGACTTGTTCCTTTACCATCTGCTTCACGCGATCTCGAATGAGCTCTTTGGCGGTCCCGTTGCAGTTAAAGTACCACCACAAGGCTTTCGTCCCAACACTATAGACAGATGAATGGTTAGCCTGGCCTGGCTTGCGGATTGCATGGTAATTCCAAAGTTTCCTGATCCTTTCGTCAATTTGTGCCCAGGTAACATCTTTCTGACGTGTGCGACTGAGATGGCCCAAGACGGTTTGCCTAAACTTCTTCCCGCCAAAGCCCTTAGCAACGCAGTAGTCTAGCCAAGCGAACATTTCACACATATCGTCCGGCTTCAGTCGAGGATCGATGATCTTTTCTGGTGGCATTTTCGCAAACGTTTGGGGTTGGAAGTTTGAATATAGCAGAGTGACTGTTTGTGGGTAGGTGCTGCTACACTGCTAGGTAATGTGCCTTTGAAGCGTCTTTATGCAGGAGAAAGGAGGGCTGTGCTCATTAGCGTCTTTATGATATAAGGCGTTTCAGAGAGAGAGAGCTGCCTACTCCAGACGCTAACGGGGTTGGCTCTGGAATTGACACGACGCGTTCGAAGGCTGATGTCTAAAGCTAACAAGGGGCCCTCAACATCTGTTAGGCTAGTACCGCATGGAAGAACCGTGTCTCCTTGGAGCTTCATGTATGAAAGAGGCGAAATTGCCGCTCGTGGACAATGGTAAAAATTGCGGCACAGTCGCACGCGGCACAGGCCGCACCTCCTGATATGAACCAAAGGGGCACGCAGAATACCATGCCAACCGGTAACGACAGTGTTAGAAGGCTGTCTTTCTTTCTTCCGCTCCTTGCCCTCTTCACCCTCCTTAAAAGACTTACACCTCCATATCATGGATCCCGATACGTTGATGCCGGACTCTGATGCTGAAGTAGCTTCCAATACACGGCATTTTGTCGTAGCCGTTGACTTTGGAACCACTTTCTCTTCAGTGGCTTACGTTGGCTATACTCACCCAAACCAACGCTTTCGCATCGGGTTTCGGCAGGTCGAGATTGTGGACAGATACCCCGATCATCCATATGGAAACTTCACCTGCCACGATGTTCCCACGGAGATCTGGTATTCGCAGAGAATTGCGGCCCCACTTCATAGTGATGGGAGCGCCGTTGAAAATGAACTACCGGCAGATGACACTAGCTCAGAGGATGACGATGACAACGAGTCAGAAACAGAGATCTCCTCAGAGGGCGCTTCAGAACCCGACGTTCTCTTGTCCGATACGGCGAATAGCGACCGCAAACCGGCCTCAGTCTTCTGGGGCTACGGTGTCCAGGAGCACCTCAAGGAAGCTGACAATGATGCAGATCATTAAAAACGGCTGGCGCGATTCAAACCGATCTTCGACGAGAGTGCTAACACGGCTAATATCAGGAACACTCTTGGCGAGACTTGCAAAACGCTTAAGAAGATGCGGCTGATTGAAGAGGACATTGATATCATTGCCGATTACTTAGAGCAGCTCTTCCGGCATACTAAAAAGAGACTGATTGAGTCAGAAGGGTACACGGATGCATCACCCGTAGAATTTGTGCTTTGTATCCCTGCCATATGGAAGGCTAAAGCAGCTCGCCAGATGCAGGTTGCTATGGGTACGGCGATCACAAAGTCTGGACTGGGTAAGCTCCAGAATGGAAGTATCGATAACCTATTTCTCGTCTCAGAACCTGAAGCCGCTGCAGCATGTCTTCTCGCGAGTGAGAAAACACGTCTCGAGGTACTACCACAAAAGCATAGTCTTGCCGAAGAGCCTCAATTTCGCTGACGCACATAGACTGACGATACTTTCATCCTTTTGGACGCCGGCGGTGGCACTGTGGACGCTATCACATACACAGTCGACAAAGATATCCCACTGCGATTACGGACCGAAGAAGTCGTACCTGGAGGTATTTCGAGCATTCTCCTAATTTCCAATGCCTCATTAACGTCGTAGTAGGCGCGATGTGCGGCTCAAGTTTCATCAACGAGAGACTTGAGGACCTTCTGATAAGCAAACTTAAAGCCCATGCTTACCTCGAGAAGAACGGCGAGACGCTCTCGAAAATTATTAATGGGTTGGTTGTCGATTTTGAGAGACAAGGCAAAAAGAAAATGGACTTAATATTGCAAGATCATACCGCACATTTTACAATTAAGATTCCAGGCCTGTTAGAAAATAAAAAGAAGCGCTTCCGGGATGGAAAAATGTATTTAACCCGGTAGGTACGCTATCAAAGACTTTCATAGGATAATATCAAGGGATTTAATCAACGCACAGCAAAGAAGCCAAGAAGCTTTTTAAGCCATCCCTGGAAGGTGTTGCTCGAGTCATGATGGACCAACTTAGAATGGCACAACAGAAAGGCCGCAAAGTGAAGGTGAAGAAGGCACTATTTCTCCTAAACCTATCCACCAAACTTATTCCATATACAGAAAATTATTCTTATTGGTGGCTTTGGGCAATCGGAATCCTTGTCTGCGTACTTAAGGGATACACTGGAAAAAGAGTGTGGACTTGAAGATAAAAACATCGTGCTCGAGTCATCAAAAATACAGTAGGCAGAGGGAGAGTGACTTCATCTCTATCAATTTTACTAACAGCCTTCTCCAACATATCGATTGCTGTTGCATGTGGTGGTGTCATTCGTGCGCTCCAGAAAGAAGACGGGCCTACGCGTATTCTGCAGTCCAGCTATTGGTTTCTGCGGACGGAGCCTTACGGCGCACATGAGGCTCATGCAAGTCAGATACCGAAGAGAGATAGGATAGATGGGCTTAATTATATTGACGATGCTATTG
>KV748989.1:1999-35747 GCA_001692915.1 Glonium stellatum | reverse complement strand
CACGCCGCTCCAGTCCAAATAGATCACTGACTAAAGAGTTTTAGTAGTTCGAGAGCTTATTCTACTGAGCACTTATGAATGATTAGCAAAAAAAGCCAGGTTCTACTGTGCTTTTCCTATTTAGTGGCATAGGACACTTTAGTAAATGATTCGTTTCGTGTAGTACTACGGAAGTTTTAGCCACCAGTGACACCTGCATGGGACTAGTCTAATGAACCCGTGAGTTGAATTGGCTTAATAGATACAATCGTGGATTTAATCTCGTTCTAGGCCCTTTCGAGCCCTGATACTCATCTCGCGTGGGTATCTTTTACCATATTCTATGTTTCTCCAGCAGCAAAGCCTGCTACGCTGGTACGGCTCGTGGATGCCCGGGACATTTCTGTGTCTTTCCACCCCAAACACCATAAATGATTAAGATCCGGTAATTGCCCGCCCATCGCTCGTGTGACGGACCGCACCGTAGCTCTTTTAGTTACCAGAAAAATCTGAACTCTCCGTAACCCAAAACGCACTGAAGGTAGATGCGTTCCTCACAAAGACATTTCTAGTCACTCATGCCAGTGCTTCGATTTACGAGCGATGCGAAAATCCAGATGCGTTGTATAACAAAAAATTATAATCAATCTCAGTACTCAACTTACCGACAATAATCCAATAGCTGCTTTGCACTCTTCTTTACCTCGGTTATCCTATATATCGATCGGACTTATCGAATTGATGCCTCTGACGATTCCATAACTACTCCCTGCCGCGAGTACTCCAACACACAGTGTCTGACCTGCACTTCCAAGCGCACTTAGATGCCCCGTGCCGGTGACTCGCGCCTTGACATAGCCGAATGCTACGAGAATGATGACAGTAATGCCGATAGAGGTGAAGAGAGCGTCGTTAACATTATTCATCGCGAAGTAAGGGATCATAGGGATCAGACCCCCAAGAAAGTAGGATATACCCATCACGAGAGCTGAGATCCAGGCGCGTGAGACGTTGGGACGTTCCAGGCGGAGCTCGAAGTCCATCATGAACTGGAAGGAGTAGTTAGGGCTATGTTCTTTAGGCAAGTTCGGTTTGACTAAAGGATGGTGCCAAGGTGTCACGTCACATTATGTGACTATAGAGTGAGAGCCGAGGAGTAGAGGAAAACACACTTGAACAAAGAACAAAGGGTGAGTGTGGTTGGGGATAATGAGGAGAGAGAACTATGCAACACACCTTCACCCACATTTCCTTATTAGTTTTTAAGGATTCAACAACCGGATGGACCGTAGCGCGGCTCATATTATATGCAGCGAATATTTCGTAGATTTCTTCCTCTTCGGCTTCTGGCTCTTCTTCAACTTCGCGGGCTTCTCGTGCTTCTTCGACTTCATAGTGCTTTCGTTCCGTTACGGCTGCTAGATAGCCGCCAAGGCCCATGGAGATAGCACCGGCGAAGAGCTCGGCGAGACCACCCACGATTACAAGGCGGGAGGAGCCAATGCTGGGAAGATTATAAGCTAGAGTACGAATAAACTCGAAATATTTGGCACAAGAGGCGGGCTATTTAATAAGAGCAGAACCTTCTCGTTTGCGGAACAGTCCGCTCAGGGCAAGTAGGATAATAAAATTGGGACACAATTGAAAGGAGACCAAGTAAAACAAAAATAGAGAAAAGTAAGAATGGGCGAACCTTGATAGCCCTGCAGTTAGCGCAAATGGTACTGTCAACCCATCTGCGAAACCAATGATGGTGTCACGAACTACGGGCCCGTGCTGAGTATGCTTTTCAGCATGCGGATACGCGTGAAAAGCCATGGTTTTGCGCTCAGATGCATCGTTGGTTAGTTGGGTGTTTTGACGAGCGATCTCGTTGCCATCTTTCGAGTCGGGGGACATTTCGTGTTTGGTGAGACCGCGACGATGGTTGAGAGAGGAAGGATCTTTGGGACGGCAAAAGAAGACGGTAGCTTCAGCCGACGATGGCTGCTCTCAGTAATTTTTAATTGAGATAGGCTTTCGGTTTTGCTGTCAAGCTCTCCACTGGGAGGAGGAGCAACGTCTTTTCTGTAGTGCTCTCCAGCCTATGCGTGGCAGAGTGAAAGCCTTAGAGGCGCGAGCGTCGAGATTCGTCGGCTTCGTTCAGGCTCCTGCTGTTTTCCGAGCTCTTCAAATTCTGGGTAGTATATGCCTCCAGTAAGTTGTATACAGGCAAAGCTCTCCGGCTAGATGTGCAGAAGGGGTTGATGAGTTAAAACCGGGTACATTGTAGTTGGAGTCCTTGAAAGGAGCCAAAATGACGCTATGGTATTTTATAACACAGGGCATTGCGCGTCTGTCACAAAGTTACCGTGTTTGATATCAGATTCCTCGTTTGTTCGATATCAGATCGAACTTTGACCAATGGCAGTCGATGCATTTCAAAGCAAGCTTGGCGGCGTCCGGGACGCTTTGGCATCACGAAAGTCGCGGACTGGAATCATGCCATCAGATATGCGCAGTTTGTCTACGTTCCAAACAGCTGCCTCGTGGGTCGTAACGAATGGACAGGCATTATGTGTGGGACTGGCGTATAGCAGCTCGCAGCTCGCAGCTCGTGGATCATTAAAGGCGCTTGGCCAGACACGGGTTCTGGCTCTGGGTTCGACAGGGTGAAAGTGCCGCGGTCAGAGGTTGGAATGTGCAACGCATATGGATTAACGAGCTTTATGTCTCGGTAGAAAAAGAGGAGTGAAGCGCCTTAATTGCTGGATTGGAGGATTGGGTAGGCAATGCAGAACTCGCAAGATTGAATAGGTAAGCATCAAAGTTAAGTCACCTGCAGTCTTCCCTTTCATTATCGGCTCTCGGCATAAGACCATCGCGGCTTGGCAATGATCCCCCATACGAGGGTTGGGGCCACATTAAACGAGCATGCTTGAAATGCTTCACAAGGCTGGATTAGTGCCTGGGGGTGAATGTGTTGCTGAAAGGAGTTCGCGAATTCTTTGGCTCGTCTGGCACGACATCATGGTTATCTTACCTGGCATCTCCTGTGTACCGGCCCGCTCGTGCATATATTCGAATGTATTACTTCATATTCTATTAGCACAGTTATACAGACATCTTAAGAACCACTCGACTTCGAAGAGTGCATCCTTTGACTCGTTTACATGATAGCTAGTGTCCTAACGTCTGCACACATTCAAGAGGCACCACGGCTACGGTTGAAGGGCCAGGATAACACATCGATAGCATTTGCGGGAGGTCTCAACGTGCCATCGGCCCCAACTGTTCCTAGGCGTCCTTCAACGCTCTTTAGTCCGACATACCCGCTCACAAATTCTTTGAATGGGGTATTTTTTTGCTCGTGCCATTTAACCTCGTTCTTCTCCTCCATTGCATTAGCTCCACGAGCCGAATCTTGAACTATACAAGGACGATTGAGAGATTGGGACGACGGCTTACTTCGTAAATGATCCCCTGAAGGGAGAGAGTTCCTGGTACGATTTGTACTGGACGCCGATGAACTAGGTAGAGGCTGCGCCCATGGTAGAGAGCGCCGAGAACGCTTTGGACTTCTTGATGTAGTTGGGGAATTTGATTGTCGCCTCGCGGGAATAGAAGATGAGGGCGTTGATTGTAAAACAGCTGGCGAGGCTGAATATTGGTCCAGAGCACTTTTCAGTATCCCGGGTTCCATGATGCGTTTTGTGTAGGCCGGCTCGTCAATTTGATCATGGTAGAACTTGATATAAGGAACTGGATCGTCTCCTTCTTCGCTACATCTGACAATATATTTGCTATATTCCGCCTTATGCCTAATTATGAAGTCATCCCACAAAGACTTGTGCTCCATCTTTTCACCCTTTTGAAGATTGTCGATCATACGGCATAATCCTATAAAGTGTTTCTCGTCACCACGGTAATCAGGATAAGTCTCAGCGAATTTGGAGTAAAGAGCGGCGATTCTGGAAGTTTTTGCAGACTGCCTAGACGTAGCTGATATTTGAGCATTCTGTTGAAGTAATGGAAAGGTCGACCTTGACAGCGGCCGCACGTCTTTTAACATGGAAATGCGATCCTCACGCGAGATTTGTTCCTGGCTGGGTGACCAATGATCACGTGCTATGTAGGGAATCTTGGAGACCACTTTTGCCGATGTCATTCCGTGTCCTTCATCAACGATGTTACGTTCTTTGAGTGAGTCATGTGAACTAGTAGCGCGCTGAATCCGTCTTTCCTGATTTGAGTGGGTCCAAAATCTGGACTGAGGTGATAGAGTAACCGCCTCATTATTTTGAGCAAACCGGTGTGAATGCAATTCAGGAGTCCTGTCAATGGTACGGTGTGACTTGGTATTCCCATCTGTGGAGATGGTCTCCCTCGCTTTAGCTGGCGGTGAAATCTCTGATCGGCTCTTGCTTTTGCTAAAATTTGTCATAAAGTCCCGTCGGCTCTCCCTGGCCTTTGTTGCTGCATCCTGGGGCGAGTGTTCTTCCTGGGTAAATCCATAGTCTGTCTTGAATTTTTTTGGCTGCCTTAATCTTTCAGCTGATAGATCCTCAGCTTCGCGTTTAGCCATAGGGGCTTTGGTTTGGTTCACGATGTGAGGTATCAACTTCGGTGAATGGCTACGCTCAAGACTATTAGTGAGTGAACTTTCGAAGGGTTTGATAGAGGTCTTTTGGACTACGATTGAATGGCTCGAGGATGGGTCGAAGGGTGAAGTAGGCTGGCGTTGAGAAGGAGCTTTCATGTCTTCTTCAATTTGCTGGTCTACCATGGCTTCCTCATCACTTAATAATGGGACTGCTTTCGAATGAATATTTATCGTGCTGAGCTTGCGATGCCCCGTGGGGTACGGTTTCTGGGCATCCCTATATGTACTTGGAATTATCGAAGTAGAAGACGTCATGTCTTTTGAGCGACTACTAGGGTTCTGCCGACCGGGTGATAATGTTGAAGGCTTTGTATCTGCGCGGCTTTTCACGCGGCCAAGAAGATAAGGGGTCTCTTCCACTTGTAACTTAGAGATTTGCTGAGTAACGCCGGATTGAGGTTGGCGAGATTTATCGCTGCTTGGAAGTGGAGAGGTAGATGAACTTCCAATGCGTCTAGCCTGTTTAAGAGCGCGGGGTATAGAGGTCTCTAGGTCATCATCGGAACTACTGATATCTACTATCATGATGTCTTTAGTAGTTGTCGGCGGAGAAGAATGGAGCACTAGTGGATCGAGCATATCGGAATTCTCCGAGTTCCCAGGAACCTCTTGGCTCAAGTAACCCGAATTGAATAAACGCTCCGGGGATATGCTATTACCACGGTGCCTTGATTTCATTAGTCTAGTAGTATTTCGACGAGTTGTAGAGACCGTCTTTGAGACTGATTTGAGCTGCCTTCCGGAGCTTGAAGATAGAGAAGCGGGGGAATCAACCCGCTTAGGCGTTGTGACTTCAGAAACACCTTCCTCATGTAAACTACTGTCTGGAGGTAAAACTTTGTCATCATGGTGCATGGGAGGCTGCGGAGAGAGAGATGGCGACCACGACATATGTGAAATTGACGAAGCTTCTGCCTCAGAAAGATGTTCGGGTTCTTTACTATCGTCCAATTCCGGTGCAAGTTTAGGTCTTATCGGTATGTCACTATCAGAGTCGGAGCTTTGGTGTTTATCAAAGGCTGTTGATACTGATGGGCTCTTTTGAGCTTCAGGGGGTTCACCATTCTGTTCGCTGTCGTCCGCAACACTCAAGTGCCTTCCATTTGCTTGTCTTTCCGTGAAACTGTTTAAGCGGTTGAGGACTTTAATGGGTATATTTGCTCCTGGAAAAGACCTGCCCGGCTGAGACGGGATCCATGCTAAATATGGTTAGAAATTGCATCTTTTCGGCGGCGGGAATAATTGCTCACCATCCTCGCGGTTAAGAATTATCTGTTGCTCTGAGGATATCTCACACATGCGACGTGTGATTGGACTTTTCTGTTGTCGTTAGTTCCGAAGAAAAAGGCCAGTGCACTCCAAGCTGTTGCGACTGACCATCCAAAAACACTCCAGGAGTTTACTTTCAACCTCGGGAATCTTAGACATTAGCTCTTCCGATCGCGAGTGTTGTGAACCAGAGTTTGTAATATCGATGGTTGCATTTAAAACAGGAGAGTTCCGTTCAACCTCTGGACACGCCGCAGCCTTAGGCTCGAGCTTGTCATGATTCTTGCCTCCATGGCCCGTTTTCGCTGGTACCATCGGATCATTTCCATGAAGTTCACATTCTTTTTTCTGCGGTGGTGTAGGTATAGACTTAGGGCTGTTTGGCTGACTTGCTACTTGAGCAACGTGGGGTAGTGGTTCTGGCACTGGCTGATGTAGGCGAGTTTTAGTTTCTAACGCTCCCTCAGCGGCATGTCTGTTTGCTAGTAGGTTTAGTAGCCTTGCTCTCTGGTCGAAAAAAGCTGGGGGTCGCAGGACATTCTGTTGCGTTACGCGATGGGAATGTCCTGGTTGGGTAGGTTGACTGAGGTTGGCTCCACCAAGAATTTCTACTGAATTTGATCTAGCATGATGCGAAACCTGAGTAGCAAGTGGTGTTTGCGTGTTAAATACTGAATCGCTTCTATTATCCAATTCTATGCCCTCAGCTGTCTCCACAGGGATGTCCTCTGGTAATTCTGTATCCTGCTGAGACTGGTGTGGGATTTGATAGCCGTGCAATAGGGTATCAAGCTTAAGAAGGAGAGCCTTGACTGGATCGCGTTCACGAACTAGGCGAGGGTGCCCAAATGTGGACGAGCCACCGCATCCATGCCAGTCCAGTTTCTCTATGTCGAGGTACACCTGCCACTCGTTTGGGCCATATGTAGTTGCACTAATCTTGAATCCGGTTATTGCTATAATACAACCTGCTGCCCTTTCGACAAAGCTGAAACCATATTGCTTTTTGAAAGTTTTGATCAGTGTGTTGGAAAGTTTTGCTGGGACTGAAGTGTGCCCATCCGATAGCAAGACGCGGATTCCAGGGTCAGTTTGTTGAGACTGGTCATGGTCGCGTAGATCGCTGGTATTACTGGCGCCGGAGGGAGAAAGTACCTTGACAAGCTGTACGCAACTTAAGCCACGTTCGTCGCGGTCTACCGTGATACGGAGGTTGCTACCGTCATTTTCGTACAGGAGTTTGTATTCCGGGCCCAGAAACCGTCTCGCATTAACGCTTCGTTGTGTAGTGGATATTTTACTCTCACCGTCTCCACGATCTTCCTGCTTGATTGACACTTCTTTTTTGGCCTCTTTGCACAAGCTAAGCCATTCGACACCGTCTTTGAGATTTTTCTCAATCTCGGGCCCTAGCCAATCCCCTAGGAGACGGGACATTGCGGTGCGCTGCTCCCAAACAACTGGGAGATGGAGGCAAATAATAAGCTTTAAGAAGGTCGTTCAAGACATAGAACGTGGAGAACGGTAGGAAGACGCGTCTGTCGCGGGCGCGAAGTGAGTTTTCGATTGGCTACACGATGCATCCGGCTTAATTTAGAGGCTATGGGTGAGTACGAGTTCCTAGGTCGTAGCTCAACGCCCTAGATATCGCTGGTAAATCTCGGAAGAAGTGAGGTGGTGCTGTTCTGCTTCACTTCACAGAGCGAGTCGTCTCTCCACCACCCCTGCGCCCACGAAGGCGGAGTCTTTGGCGGTGCAGTCGGCCCGCGCCTCTAACGGCGATGCCAAGACATCGTCATCCTAAACTTACCTACCTTCAGGCGAAGCCACGGGCAACACCACGAGCGCATGCTAGATCAGTCAGCTTCACTTCTATTCCTTGCTCATCAAGGCATCAAAAAGACATACCCCGAGATATAGCCCACCAACAAATATTGTTTCATGCTCAGCTTAATCCCATCCCACCAACGCTAATCCTACCTACGCCAATCCATCTCATCACGTACTTGAAGCGTGAACAATGTCCTGAACACTGTCCATATATACTTTTCAACCGTCATCAACGATCTCATGCTTTCTCATGCCATCTATCAGGCTCGCCAGCCTTCTTATGCCCCCAAATACTCGAGTTACTCCAACTCGCTGATACTGCAGTACCTCCGACCTCCAACTCCCTTAAGCATCCATGATTCCTAAAGACCCTCTTGAGCGTCGTTCGAGACGTAGCTCTATTACCGGAGCCCTGGACCACATACATACTTCTGCATCCCGCTCCGATACTCTTACGACGTTTGACGACTTCGCATCGCCACCGCCTTCGACATCTGGTGGGGATGGAAAAGCAATCGAGCTTGTTCAAGGAGGCCTTAGTGGACTATATAGCCGGATAAAGGCATCCATAGAAGGTACAAAGGAGGGAAATGACATCCTTGGGGATGGGTCTCTCAGTAGCTTCCGAGCCAAAGCAGCTTCAAAGACATCACAGACTCCAAAGAGTCCGACAGGCACAGACGTCTCCTCACCGGTGGTTGTTTCTATTCCCACATCAAGATTACAATCCCCTCTTGCGACAACATTTTCCGATAATCAATTACCTCCCGCAAAGCCCTCCAATACTTCAAGCCCTAGCGTCTCATCAAAGACGTCTTTGAATGGCCCCTTGTCACCGCTTGGTACTCAGACCAAACCAAAACCCTTGGTCGCACCAGGCTTCGCGGAGCCGCCGAAGGGCATCACGGATGAAGAACTTCGATCGCGAAGTCCAGAAAGTTCGAATCCAAAGTCAAGGAGCAGTTCTATGATCGATGCTTTCACTAAAAGTACTCCTTCCAGCCTTGCAACATCATTAGCTGGAAGAGATGCTTCGCGATACCTGAAAAATGGGTCAGCAGTTGACGAACCCTTCAGGCAGCCGAGGGGGGACACCGAACTCAAAGATGAAGAAAGTGACACGACCGAGGATGACCTTGTCATGGTTGATGGTGGTGGTTTATCGGAAGGGCCCAGCGTTTCATTTCCCACTGAGGCTACTAATACCGAGGACCCACGCCTAGTTCTGCAAAAGGTGCCATCTCGCAGAGAAGACAGCCAGATGGCATCCAATGCTCCCCTCAGAGACGCTATCACTCAACGCCCTGTATCTCGAGAGGACAATGCAAAGCCTCTTCTAACGGCCAATACTCCTCTTAAAGACGCCACTACCCTTCTTGCTCCAAAACCCCAAAGACCTCTACTCCAAATTAGCCAATCTCATCTCCCTGGTTATAGACCGTCGCGTGCATCGTCGTCGGACGGCGACCTAAGTTCTATTACTACGATTCCTGCCGCACGGACTCCAGCAGTGGAGACACTGGAAGAACATCCATACGTTAGCTCGGGTGCCAATCACACTTCTAATTTGCCTCACAACGCATCTTCGCAAATGAGACGAAAAATATTGGGAAAGGAGTTTTGGATGAGAGATGAAAATGCAAAAGATTGTTTCTACTGTGGCGATACATTCTCAACATTCAGACGGAAGCACCACTGTCGTAAGTTATTTGAACCTATAGCAGACAGGCAACACATTTACACCTCCTATAGGGACCTGTGGTCAGATATTCGACGCCAAATGCACTTCACTTGTCTCTGGCAAGCTCTTTGGGCAGTCAGGTAATCTTCGTGTTTGTAAACCCTGCGAAGCTATTATCTACGGTAATGACGACGATTCGTCTGTATACACTGAAGATGCGGATCAAACCTCCATATACGACCAGGAAGAGACATCTGGATTCATGGATGACTCGGAACGGAGTGTTGACCCAACTGAAAGTGATCATACCAAGATTGGCACTCCCACAATTAGCATCCCTATGTCCCGAAAAGCTGGTGAGAAGAAGCGCCGCTCTGCGGTAATTGAGCTTGGTGCACCACCTACACTGGCTAGACCAAGTTCATCAAGGTCCCTTCGATCTCTTAGCGGAAGACCTCGCTCTTCAAGCCATAAGCGCCACCACTCGCGCCATCAACATATGCGGAACATAAAGCATGATGAACGAGCACCGTTCCATCGACATGAAATGGAAGAATCCAGCTCACGATCAACCTTGCCCGCTTTTCACCATGATAGCATCATTGATCCAGATTTGGCACCTTTTATGTCTGATGAAGGGTCCAGTGAAGATGAGCAGATGAGCATTTTTGCGACCTTGAGCGGAGATTCGCCGTCACATGCTAGTGGTGAGAGCGAGAGAAGCGGACTTGGAGGCTTGCTAGCGGCAATGAGGAAAGGAAAATCCCGGACTGGCGAAAAGAACGTTGTTGGACATGGCCGAGAGCTCGACTCTGCCAGTTTATCAAGCCGTCACTTAACTCGCCATTCCAAGAGACGAAACCTTAGTGTGAGCAGCGTTGCTCACATACGACCTTCACCTAGAAGAATGAAAAGCAACAGCCTTCTTAAGTCATTCGGAGTTGGACTAGGAGGTATGACCGGACAATCTCCTGTATACCCCTCTCAAAACATCCAAATCTCAACAACTAGCGGCTCCAAAATGACCCGCAGCGCTTCGATGCGAGGGGGTAACGCTCCAGCAATCGAATTGAATCAAGCTAGCCTTCAGCATGTCCGCAGGCTTTTGAAACAGATGCTACAAGATGCAGCAATCCCAAATTTATCCGGCTGGGAGAAGTCGCTGATGCCTATCCTGCTACAGTGTACTGATGACGTCAACCCTGATGTTCAGCGCAACGACGATATTGATATTCGACATTATATAAAACTCAAAAAGATTCCAGGAGGAAAACCCGGAGATACATCATACGTATCCGGTGTAGTCTTTACCAAGAAGGTGGCGCTAAAGAGCATGCTCAGGAGCATTCCCAACCCGCGGATTGTTATCGTCACATTCCCGATTGAGTACGCCCGTCATCAGCAGCATTTTATGAGCCTGGAGCCAGTAATTGCACAGGAGCGAGAATATCTACGTAACCTTGTCAACCGAATTGCGGCACTTCACCCTTCAGTTCTCCTTGTCCAGCGCAATGTTGCAGGCGTTGCGTTAGAATTTCTTGAAGCAGCAAAAATTGCTGTTGCATACAACGTCAAGCCCACGGTTTTGAACGCAGTCTCAAGATGCACTCAAACTCGTATGATCTCTTCCGTGGATAAGCTAGCTATTGATCCGTCTCATCTTGGAAAGTGCGAAAGCTTTGACGTAAAAACTTATGTGCATAACAATCGGAAGAAAACATACATCTATTTGTCCGGCTGTCAAAGTGATCTTGGCTGCACAATTGTCCTACGAGGTGCCGATACCGAGACGCTGCGAAAGTTGAAGAAAATCACGGAGTTCATGTGTTTTGTAGTTTATAACCTTAAGCTTGAGACATGCCTCATGCGAGATGAATTTGTCCTCATCCCATCCACGACAAGAGGAGGGACTCTTTCCCCAGGCAAGAAGTTGGCGAATGGCCCTGCTGCTCTATCTCAAACTAAACAGACAAACTCTGAAAATGCTGCAGCCATACCTAGTCAACAGCCCCAGGACCATATTGAGAAAGTGATGAATGACGTGGAATCGACTACAAACATTAGCCTCGAAAGTAACGTCAAGGTCATGAATGGCTCATCTACATACTGTAAAACTAGCTCGGTGGGTGATTTACACATACCGGAGGATGCCCCAACCCCATCTTTTTACGATGAAATGGTCGAAAAGCACCAGACTAAAATCCTTTCTGCGTCGCCTTTTGTGAAGTTCATGCAGCCTTACCTGTTGATGCAAGCCCGAGAGCAAGAAAGACGCCTGCTCTACCTGAAAATCTTACGAGATCAATATAGCACCAGCGACGAGAAGGATGTCACCGAAGGCTTACCTCAAAAGTTTGAGTTAGTCCAGCCCGAAATGGTCCATGTCGTTGTAGAGCAAGCATCTAAGCAGGTGCGAGACTTCTTGCATGCTGTGCACAACGCAGAATATGACAAAGCTCTACACAACTACCAGACCCAAAAACGCCAATGGGAGGCTTATGTGTCTGGAAACATGAATCTTTTCGATCCCTTCAATCACCAGAAGATTGCTGTTCTCTACAGCGTGGTTAATTCCGTCACATCGACTCCATGCGTCGGCCCCGAAATCATCGCTATGGGATTCTATCACGAACATGACTACGATGATGGATTCACGCCAGATTGTACACTTGGTCAATACGTGGAAGACTTGTGCCATGGTGCCAACACTATTTGTGACGTGAACGGGTGTGACCGAAGGATGTTAGATCATCATCGCCAATACGTGCATGGCGAAGGACAAATGAGTGTCATTGTGCAGAAATACCCATCAAAAATCCGTGGTTTGCACAACACAATTCTTATGTGGAGTAGTTGCAGGATTTGCGGACAAGAAACACAAGTGATACCCATGTCGGAGAATACTTGGAAATATTCCTTTGGAAAATATCTGGAATTGACTTTTTGGTCCAGCGAACTGCATCCACGAGCGGATATTTGTCCCCATGACATTAATCGGGACCATGTCAGATATTTCGGCCTAAACAATGTGGCACTACGAATTCAGTACGACACCGTTCATCTTTACGAAGTCATTGTGCCCAGACCAACGGTAACTTGGAAGGTTGATAGCGACCTGAGATTAAAAAATGAGCAATTCCTTAAGATCGAGGACCGATTGGACAGGTTTATGGCATCGGTCAAAGCTCGCCTCAAAAGTATTCACGTAGAAAGTGTAGTCCCAGAGAAGATCGAAGCATGTAGGGCAGAGGTTGAAAAACTGACGAAGCGCGCCAATGAGGAGCATGAATGGCTAAGACGCAAACTGCAAGATAAATACATGAGCTCGAGGTACTACGAAATAATTCCGCTTAACCGGGCAATTAGAGCAATTCAGGAAAAAGCAATCTCCTGGGATGACACTTTTGCGGACTTTGAGCACCAGTTCTTCCCATCCGAAAAGGACATAAGACGACTTGCAGCACTCCAGTTGAAGAAGCTGTTCCTAGAACGAGACGAATCAACAAGTTCATTAACATCAGTTGACGAAGGCAACGAGGAAACTACGGAGGCAACTATTCCGGAGAAAGATGATTCACTTGCTTTATCGCCCATGCCATCACATATGTCACCGGAACGGGCAAGAGACATGTTGACCTCTGTTGTGGAAGAAGATCAATCTTCAAGCGCGAGGCAGACTAAAGAGCAAGCAGACGCTGTTAAAACGCAGCAAACGTATGACTCATGCAACGTATCTAGCGACGCAAACGAAACTTTGCCTATACAGACACCACTCGAGGCAGTTGAGAGAGAGGATGTCCGTCATCTTGATTTGGCAGTATCTTCCAATTTCCCTGATAATTCTCCAGGAAAGGAAGAAGAGGCCCCAAAAACGCCCGCGATTCCCCCAGGGGCAAATATGATGCAAGAGGTCATTCCTAATCCTCCATCCCTAACAAGCAAACCAGAACCCTTAGACCAATCCGTTTCAGATGCGATCGAAAACATGCAGGCCACCGCTCCGCTCTTCAATCAATCACCCGGGGGGACTCCCGAATCGAAGATACCACGTTTAGTAAATACCATTCAACGCGAAGGTGCACTAAAGCCTCCTCCATTAAATCGCACTCAGTCACAGCCTAGTGGTATATCACGTCGAGACCAATCCAGCAGCACCCCATCCAACAGTTCTACCGCTTCCAGTACCTTAATGAAGGTAGAGTCCCCTAAAATGAGCTTGAGTGAATCTGCGAGGGCCTTGGAGAAAAGGATGTCAGAGCGGCTAGGTTTGGGCACATTTAAACCAGGGAAAGCACCGCCTCATTCAATGATCCCTCGATCAGTACCTCGAAAACGCAACGACTCGAGGGTATCAACTCTTGCAAAACATTTTGAACAGTTAAGCCGCGAATTTGAGAAAGAACGTCTCCGTGAACGGCGTCAAAGAGCAGAAAGAAGTCGGCAAGCACGCGCTTATCCACTTGCATCGTCCAAACCGATCGTGGAAGTATACCGCGACGTACACGAAGCTGTCCAAGAGCACAATCCATCTGAGGAAGATCTCCATTCTACTACACCCCCAACTCGTCTCAGCACTGACACAAGCACATTAGAGGATAGTAGCATCACTGAAACTACCGATCCAACAACTGGATCACAGTCACCTGTAGATAGTCGACATTCAAAGGATGCGTCTGCTAAATCCCTGGAGGGCGAGGATCAAGCAGCCAACACAAGTCATCCAACCTCTGACGTCGAGGGTGAAACAAGCGACATTGAGAACACTGTCCTTGATGAGCTTGGTATGCCTGACAGCATTGAAGAATCTCAGATGCTGTCTCCTACAGACTCTCAACTTGACATCAGCCTAGAGTTGCCGAAGCACGAGAAGACCTCGTTGATGAAAATGCTCACTAGTTTCTGGTCTGAGCGCTCAGCAAGCGGTTGGGCTCCTCTCGACTATCCATTTGCGCAAATCGAACATGTATGGGAAGACTCAGACATCATTGTTCGAGAAGATGAGCCAAGCTCAATCATTGCGCTAGCACTATCGAGTCCCGATTACCTTACAAAATTGCAGAGTTTCCGATCAGAGCAAAGCTGGTCTGAACACGATTCGGTAGCGCCAGGACTTTCAGATTCCGAGGCATCAATCGAACGAAATCTTCTTCATCAGGCAAACACAAATATTCGTTACGGCTTCACTAACCGTGGTGTGAAGGCACAGTGCAAAATCTTCTATGCACAATCTTTTGACGCGCTGCGCCGTAAATGCGGTGTTGCAGATCGTTTCGTTGAATCATTGTCACGCTGCTCAAAGTGGGATTCTAAAGGCGGCAAAAGCAAATCTCTCTTCCTCAAAACTTTAGATGACCGCTTCGTGCTTAAATCTCTTTCACCAATCGAGGTCAACGCATTCTTCCGATTCGCTCCCAACTATTTTGCTTTCACTCACCAAAACTTGTTCAAGGGTTTGCCTTCAGTCATTGCGAAGATGTTTGGCCTCTTCCAAGTTCAGATCAAAACCCCTACAGGTAGAGACTTTGATTGGTTCATGTTAGTTATGGAGAACCTATTTTATGACCGCGAGCCGAATCGTCGATTCGATCTCAAAGGGTCCATGCGTAATCGAAAAATTCAGAGCACCGGCGAGCGGGATGAGGTACTTTTGGACGAGAATCTTGTCGACATCATATATTCTGAGACGCCAATATTTGTGCGTGAGCATACGAAGAAGCTCCTGAAAGCTAGTGTTTGGAACGATACCTTGTTCTTATCTCAGCAAAACGTCATGGATTACAGTCTCATGGCCGGTTTCGACGATACCAGGCGAGAAATCATCGTCGGGATTATTGGTACGCCATCTCGTCTTAATGATTGGATTTTTACTAACATGTTCTTTCGTAGACTGCATTCGTACTTATACCTGGGACAAGAAACTTGAAACCTGGATCAAAGATCGCGGAAAAAATAAACCCACCATCACGTCCCCTAGGGATTATCGTAATCGTTTCCGCATTGCAATGGCGAAGTATATCCTCCAAGCACCCAATTGTTGGCATCAATTCCAGGCACAGCAAATCCAGACACGACATATTAGACTGGAATCAAGGCCAAATGGTGAGGGATTAGAGGCAGATTTGGATATCGAGGCACAGGCTGCAGCAGGACTATAAGTGGTGTAAATCGCATTTCTGGCGCCAGGGCATTTTTCATCATAAGGCAAGATGTGAGCTACGGGCGCAATCGGCGACGGGTATTCATGCATAGCGTTGGGTGTTTAAATGAATTCGCATGAGTGGGTGTAGCGTTAGGCATAAGTTGAAGTTCCAACATTGTAGTTTTAAGAGTACTTCTACATCAAGATTACAAACAGCCGTGCCTCTCGTGCCCTTCGTGCCTCTCATCCATTCAAGATTGAGAGGAGATACTGAAATTGGTGTGGAGCAAATTCAGGACATCTACGTCCAAACCACTTACATGCAAAGAGTAGCTCCGGTCACATGGCAGTCCCCAGTTTAATGTTGGATTTCAGCCTCGCCCCGAAAGTTCAGCGCATAGTTAGCCCAACTATTTCCCTCACACTAGGCAGCAGTCCATGCAAAACCCTGTCGGTTTTATATTCTGCTTCGTGATTGGGCAGATATTGCCTAGGCACCCACAGCAGGGTGTTAGGATAGCGTTGGGGGTTCCCTAACGTAGCCTCAGGCGCTCAGACAGGAATGGGCCCCTAGTCTGGAATGGTCGTAAAAGGACGAGTCGATCCGCGGTCCATCGCCCTCGAGATAATCCACAATGGACCACCTCCCCCGCCCCGTTTCTCCAGCTGTTCCGCCATTAGAGATACCATTCGTGGCAGACATAATCTACGACTTCATTGATTTCACGGATTTTCCTCGTCGTCATGGATTTATCAAAGATGATGGAGATCAGCTGGATCTTTCTCTACCCCTCGAGAAGATTGCTGCCTTCCTCCAATCCTGGCTTTGGTTTGGAGTAGTCGCCGAATTCTCTGGACACCCTGTAGACTTTAATGAGTTCACCCGCCGGCGGACAGTTAACAATAAAAGCAAATCTACCAGCTTCAACGTGCTAGACTCCACAGCCCTGGAGCCAACATTGCAAGAATTGCAGTCAAGGCAAAATTCGGCCACTTTGAGAATTCCCGCTGAGGACCTACGTCGACTTGCGTCAATATTAGATGAAGCTATTGCCTGGAGCCAGTGGCTAGATTTATACCTTAATGAGGCACAATCTCCGATTCCTGAAATTCTCCTCTCCATCAAAATCCTTCTCATTTCGTTTTCACCATTTGTAAAAGACTATATCCCTAATTTCAGACCCGCCTTTCAACTTCCCATGGCGCATCCGTCGAGCATAAAAAATCAAATGCCGCCTCCCGCACAGCTCCTCGTCGAATGGATGTCAGGAAACGGCTGGTGCCCCTTCCGCGCGTACCAACTGTGCCTGAAATTCAGTTACCTTGTGATATTCTACATCGCTCAAATTCAACATCGCGATCCTTACAGCCTTAGCCATGATGCTTGCTCAATGTCATCATGTGTAGCAAGGGAATTCAGCAGGGATACTTCAATACAACATACGAAGAGTGGCTGCCAATGCTCCTTCGTCTCAGTTCCGACTGAGGAGATTGCAAATATTATTCAGCAAGATGGTATTCCCCTGATTTCTGTAGAGACTCTTCCCCACGGAAACATAAAACTCCATGTAGAAAAAGCTACAGATAAGAGTAACTATGTTGCAATATCTCATGTATACTCACATGGCTTTGGCAACCTGTCCGCAAACTCTCTCCCACAATGCCAAATGGAGCGACTGTTCAAAGACATGAGATCCTTGCCGGATCCAATTCCAAATAAATATTGGCTTACTAGAGCTGGAATTGGTCCGTTGTCCTTTGACCTTATCAGACTCAGCTACAACATCAGAAGGGGCCCTAACAATCCTCTACCTCTTTTCTGGATAGATACACTTTGTCTCCCTGCTGGGGCAGAATATGACGAGCTTAGGACACAAGGAAGTGACCGGATTGGCCAAACTTTTGCCGGGGCGTCCCACACTCTGGTTTCTGACTTGGGCCTACGGCAGCTACGATTGAGTGCGTCAGACAAGTGTGAAGTTCTTGCCCGTGTTATTTGCTCCGAGTGGATCAATAGTTGTTGGACTTTTCAAGAGGGAACTATGAGTCAATCCTGTAACATCCAATGCGCAGATGGGGCGTTTGCCCTACATGAAAAGACTTTAGATTCAGAGTACATCACACCTCATCAGCTTTACCGTACTCCAGAAAACTCGCTCGGCGTGATTCATAAAGGATTCCAGGCTATGAAAGATAAACTTTTGAGAGTATCCCCTTCATCTACGCCCCAGTTGTACAAGGACCTGTTGCGGAGAGCTATATCTCAGAACTTAGTTAGCGATCTTGGGATAATAACACGAGACACATGGAGAGTGGGGTGGCCCGATGAAAGCCCATGGAAAACCCACTGTGAACAGCTGCAGAGCGCCTGGAACATGCTTGCCATGCAAGCCGCATCAGACGGGGATGTTAGCATCGTACTTGCTAACCTACTCGGCTTCAATATCCCTGAGATGAAAATGCTTAGGATACCTAGACACAGGATGGAGGGCATTCTTTTAAGCTTGGATGATTTACCAGTCTCGATACTTTACAATCACGGTCCAAAAGAGGCACACAACACTAACCACAAGAATCGATGGCTACCATCAGCTCCAGGACCATCTTTCATTTACGCCTATCCAACAATGAAGCGGGTTTCGGAGGGATTTTTTCTATCTTCAGCCCAAGTAGAGCTTCAATCACGCGCTCTCGCCGTTTATCTTCTTGACCTTGAAATCTCCCGAATGGGCCGGTTTATTCTGCGCGATCCGGAAATCGAGTTTGAGGCTACGATCGAAATATGTCATCCGTCTAATGACGAGTTTATACTTGAGCCAAATTGTTCTACCTTTATAATTATCGATATCCACGACGCCTTTGATTGGCAGTTAAAGAATCTCGAACCCAAAGGCGCTTGTTTGAAAGCATCGAACGTGTCAACCGTCCAGCCAAAATCCACAGTAAAAGCGGTATATAACTGTCCCATTCGTATCTGGCCGCGACCTTTCAAAAAGTCAACAACAGTGGCAGGAGAACCTGCTTTACTTGTACAAGCCTTTCGACTCAAAGATTGGGAACTACTATTGGAATATGGTAAGAACCTAATATTATTTTTAATCCTCTCCAGAAATAGGCTTGGCATATTGAGTGTTATAATAATGAGTTTCAGATAAGAGCGGACTAGACAGAAACAAGATCCAAGCACCTTACCCCCGCCGCCCTCACCTTTACCTTTCGTGGACACAGTATTATTTTCTTCAATATCCATTTGGGCTCTTGAGCGGTATCCTCTCATTTCTCGCTACAGTCATCTTCGTAGTTATTATTGAGCAGTCGTACCACGAATCTTCAAGCCTAGGAAAAGTGGCCATGATTACCCTCCTAACTAGATTCATTCCTCATCACCGGGTCAGGCTTTCTCTCTTATTAATCTGGTGGCTGCTCCCGCTGCCACTCTTCATTATCGCTCGGAGGCTTGAAGGTCATTTTACGCCATTGGATAAAGCCTTCCTGGGCCTAGAATTTGGGGCGCTCCTTGTGATATTTGTTGCAAACTGCATTGGATATGTTGCATGGGGTGCATATGTTTACCGTGGTTGGCTCGCAACATTTGGTTCTCTGCACTGCTCCTCCAAAGGTGCTATATGGATGAGACGCATGTCATGGATTGCGGAATTCGAAAAACGAGCTTCGAATACTCGTTTCATCCGGGATATTTTTGGAGCAGGTAACTTCGCAGCCTTGACTGGAGTGACGTGGATTGATGCGCTCTATAATCTTTTTTACGAGAAAGTATGGTGGGATTGGTTGAAGTTCAAAGACTGGAGTAAGACACCTCCACATGAGTTTATGAGGGGGTTAAGGAGAAAGCTGAGAGGAGATTCCTGATTGCTGGCCATACCTAAGCAGCAAAGTGTTGCGCACTAACAGGCGGGAAGACGTGGGGGCACTCTTCAAAGACGGTCGTGGTATAAAGCAAAGGGTATCCAGGTGTGGGCTCGCTCGGCCGGGGTAAGATAGTGGAACGCCTAAGAATAGCGTCTAGCCTAACGGCAAAATAGGGGCGTGCACTAGGGGTGTCGTTGGTTTCTCAGGTCAAAATTCACGGAGATCCTCAGTAGCCAGAGTGCAAGGCGAACCGGCTAGGCTCTTTCAGTCATGGTACTCAGTCAGAACTTTCTCCTTATATGAAAAGTATTATAGTTTGAACTATTAACTTATATGGTATTTTCAGGTTTATTACGTACATAGTCAATCTAATTAAGAGAATAAAGACCCTCTTGCCTTGTTATGCATCTCCTCTATATGCCTGAGATCGCTCGGAATTTCAATCAATATTCGACGTGATTCATTATTCTAGGTCTTGCTTCCTAACCATTACCACAACGGCTGAGATCAGCAAGACATGCCGTTATTGCCGGCCTGGCTTGATGAGAATGCCCATCTTGAGCCGCGGAAACTCCTCGGGCACACTGAGGTTAGTACGAACTATGAACTGTACCACCGCAAGTAGTTGCTTAGCCGGCTGGACATCCAGCTGCAAGTGTTGTACGATCTGATGCACTCACGAATCGGCGATGAGACACTCCGGGATAGTTCGGCAATGAAGAGCATACCAGTGCTGATCATTGTATTTCTACCATCAACTGCGCTGGCTAGTATATTCAGCATGAGCTCGTTCTTTGGCCAGTCGCCTGATGGAGCGCACATTGTCGTGTCGGGCGAGCTCTGGATCTTCTGGGCCATCGCGACCCCTATCACTCTGCCGGTCCTGGTATGCTATTTTATCCGGGTGTAAAGGAAGTGGTTTCATGAGTTATGGCTTGGAGAGGAAAAGCAAGACGTGGAGGCTCAAGCCGGACAGATAGTTAGGGATAAGTAGGGAGAAAGTAGAAAATTTGACAAAGCGCAATAGTATACTGCACCCCAGGAGACGCTAGGATCAGCTCTAGTGATACCTAAGGCGGATAAAAGTCAAGAGTGAATACTGGATAATTAGAGTCTGCTTAGACCTCGCATAAATGATTGCCGATCGAGAGTCTCGGAAATGACGGCTTTTATGTTACGGTGCTATGATGGCAGATAGACGAGCCAATTTCGTTGGTCCAGAAGTCAATATTTGAAGACACCTAGCTCCGAAGCCGAACTATAAAAGCAGTTGGTGGAAGTATATCGGGTCTTAACGGAATATTTCGCCAAAAGAAGTCCACGTGCTTTCGATATTCTTTAGCGTATCTGGAATAATGATAATCTGTTCGAAAGTTGCTTTCCGTCCTGAGTTCCAAGATGGCTTGAACCCGGATCCGGCTCCGTCCTGGATGGCATCGGGTGCTTCTTCGCAGGTATCCTTAGGGGACATTCCAGATATCTTGTCGCGGTCTATGATGATTATTTACGAGCAGCGCTGGCTAAATCCGAGATAATAGCCAGAAGTGTGTCTAGGTTTATTTCTATGCATGCCTACTAAAGTCTTATCTATCGTACCTAGTTTACAATGACTCTGGAAACTCTATTCAGGTTAACTTTTACAAAATTTAAAGGCTGTAATTAAGCCGATGGCTGGCCGCCCCAGATGTCCTTTACAAGGAGTTTCTTATTGACTACGACACAGCTTTGTTAGAAATCGTCCAATGCGGACAGAGTAATGAGGGACTCACTCTTGCCCATAGCGTTTCTGGGGATGGATTCTACCACTTTCATTTCTTGCGGAATCTTGTAATTCGCTATTTGTTCTTTAAGCGCTCTCCGCATATCCATGGGACCCCAGGCTTTGCCTCCGCGCCCTCCAGTCTTGCCCTCCTCAGAAAGAACCACAACCGCGGCTACTTTCTGACCCCAGGCATCTGACGGGAGACCGACAACGGCGCACTCTGCTACTTGAGACCTACATAGAACGTTAGCTCCCTAAATCCCTAACAGACGGCTTCCGCACTTACAGCGATAGCATTTCTCGCTCAACCTCAAGAGCGCTGACTTTCTCACCTCCGGTCTTGATGATATCTGCGCTTTTACGCCCTTGGATAAAATACATCGGACCCCTAGCCCACTCTTGAGAGCTCTTCCCCGCACCCTCAACTTCGCGTCGCACCGCAACATCTCCAGTCTTGAACCACTTTCCCTCGCCATCCTCACCCTCCACAAACTCGCTAGCAGTCGCCCCCGGATTCATCCAGTACTCGTGGAAGATAGTCGGGCCTCTAAGCTGAATCTCACCATGGCGTTCCTTCCCATCCCTATCCAGCTCCTCGCCCACCCCAATGACCTCATTCGTCTCGGTATCCACCAGCCGGGCCTCGACAGACGGAAGCGGCCAGCCCACACTGCCGTCGACCCTATCGGCAAATTCCAGCCCGCAGCTGAGCGCCATGCCGACCTCCGTCATGCCGTAGCGCTCCAGCAGCACATTACCCTTGCTGAGCTCGGTCCAGGCGGCCTTGGTGGGCGTCGGCAGGGCCGCGGAGCCCGAGATATTTAGCCGCAAGTTGCCGGGCGATATTGCCGTGCGCGTCGCCTCCTGCAGCTCGGCTGATAGGCTCTTGTGGGATTGCAGGAGCCGGTTGTAGATTGTTGGGACGACGGTGAGGAAGGTGATTTTGCGCTTGGACTTGTCCGCGGCTGGGAGAAAGGGCGCGGCTAGGCGCTCCCAGACTTCTTGGGCGTTGAAGGGGAAGATGAATTCGATGGTTGCGCCGGCGAAAAGAGGGGTGAGCAGTGCGTTTACTGTGCCGTGGATGTGGTGCAGAGGAAGGACGTGTAATAGATGATCTGTAGAGCTGTAGTCCCATGCTTTAAGAAGTGATGATGACTGCGCGGTAAGAACAGTTTGTGGAAGAAGGACACCTTTCTGCTGGTAGTTAGCGCTGAATTTGGCAAGGAGACCATATTCCGTGACTCAGAGCGTACCGGCCTGCTTGTTGTGCCAGAAGTGTAGAGCATCAAGCCTCCTTTGTCGCTGGTAGGATTCTCCAGTGTTACAGTCTCAATTGTATTCCCAACTAGTATCTTGTCCGGCTTATAGTTTATCGGCTTGGTCTCGAGACCCTCTTTGAGCACCTCATCGGCCTTGTCTTGGAACTTGTCCGAGGACAAGAGCATCAGACTCTGACTTTGGTCGATAATGTAGCGGAGTTCGTGCGCTGGGAAGGTGGGAGAAAGAGGTACGGCGACAGCATGACTGCCGAGGATGGCGAGTAGAGTCACTATGTTCTGGTTAGACCGCCTGGCTTGCAATTGTTTTATAGATAGGAAACTAAGCGCACCTACATAGTCGTAGCCGTTTTCTACAAGAAACGCTATTCTTTCGCCCTCTGTAGCTTTGCCATTGGTGTTTCGTGCCAGCTTGTCCTTTGCGGCGGCAATATCATTGAGCAATTCTCCATAGGTAAAGCTCCGGCCGGAAAGCGAGTGTATTATAGCGGTGGAATTTGGGTCGTGGCTAGCGACGGCCTCGAAAATAGGAATTTTGGGGAGTGTTGAAGCCATGCGGACGGAGTGGAGTATTCTGAAGCTGAAGGAGGTGGAGAGAGATCGCTTGGCAAATGCACGCGCAGCTCCTTGCACCCACATTTTGGATCAAAGGAGGAGCGGAGCAGCGGAGTAGCTCTTCGGGGAGTGGGGGTTTCAAGTTCGGGGTTTACCTCCTTGTCCTCATGTTGCTATTGCGTCCCTGGCCCTGGTGTCACTATGCCAATCCCGAATTGCCGACCTAAGTTCCCGCTCACGCCGCTATACTGATGGTCGCCGTCGTCGCCGGATTGAATAGCTGGATGATGGAGTGGAGCTGGAGCGGGTGGAACCCGACATAGGTCGGATGAGGGTGTGCTTGGCAATCATGGCTCTAGTTGGCGAGGCTTGCCGTTTCTCTACCCAACGGCCATCACTTCGTCTTCCCAATTCCACTACGCTTCCCGCTGATCACAGTCTTAACCTCCGTTTTTGATGTTGCCGCGGGTTGCGATTGGAGCGCGCCTCAGGCTCATGTCCACCATGGCCCAGTCTATGACCCCCATGGAGGATGCTATGCGGGCAAAGGAAATTGATACCCCTACCCTCGATGTTGTAGCACGAAGAGTAACATTTATTTTTTGTGCAGATAACGGCAGCTCTTGCGCCAACCACGCTGGAGATATACAATGATTCGCACTTGCATTCACACCACAAAGCTATGCAGGGCAGCACTTCTAAAGAGGTAGCTATCTACATTTTACATCAACTGACATTTTCAATATGAGCGGCTAATCAGCCGTCTAGACCCATTTCCGGTAGTTAAAACGTCTTATTATCGGCTGCTCTTGCAATTTCAAATGCTAAGGTTTCTTTAGAGTTGTCATAACGTCAGAAGCTTTCAGATCGAAGATGCAGCCGGCTAGGCATAGAATGGTGTACGGTTTACTCAAAGATGAAATGGCACAAGTTGGTGGCATTCATGCTCTACAGCTCCGAACTCGGACGCCAGAGGAAGAGGAAAGGCAGAGGCAGCGCGAAGAAAGCGAAAGTGGTGAACGCATTGCAGACGTGGGGTCCAAGTAAAGACTATAGCCACGTGTTTGTGCACAACAGAATAATGCGACGCTGCACGAGCGCGACTATGGAACCTGGGAAGCGGTTCAGAGAGTATCACGGTTACGAATGGAAAGCCCAGGACTCGAGGAATTATAAAGTGTCAAACCAAATCGATGGGTTTGGCGTCTCACAACAAGGGTTCACGGTTTCTAGTGTCTTGGATATGAAACTAAGGATCGTATTTATGGGGTCGATGGCTTGCGCATACAACTAGAGGCGATATTGACACTTTGCTGGTCCAGCTATTTGAGAAAAGCCCTATGGATATGGTCTCACTGGGGTGTCCTGGTAGTCAAGTTAGAGGTTGATTGAGCCAAACTGAAACTCTTTGCTACGTGTTCAGAGGGGTTTGTTTCGCTGTGCTTGACATCCCGGCCAGGGTCAAGCTTAGCTTTAAGACGCGGAGTCTAGAAACAGGCTGCAGTAGAGGAGCAGCCCAGCATATTGTTCCGGGTTCTATCCATGACCCCGGTATTTCAGCCTTGCCTGCATGCCTATTTGCGCAAGGCGAGAACACCACGACTGCAAATATCGCTGGATAGCTGATGCGCGCTGATTGAGGTATTTTCGTATCGCAGACTCGCAGACTCGCAGACTCGCACACGGCCACATGCCCGGTTTTCGCAGGCTGCAGCGGCACAGCGAACTATTCGGTAACTCCCATGGCTGTTGATATCTCCCAAGGCACTGCATTCCCTTCTTCATCTGGAAACGGGTAGTATTGGTTTCCACGTCATTGTTGTGGTGCCCGAAGGCGATGCCGTGCAACCGGGAATGCGCACGTCATGCCCAAAAAGCGATAAACCCGGGTTCCCGAACAAAGGGTCAGGCACTCTTGGCCCGGGAATGATCGTGCGATGATGGGCTGTCCCGGGTCATGGGAGCATGGGAGCATGGCGAGATGGAAGAAAGATGGTAAAGCTGAAAAGGTGATCTTTGCGAACGTCGAGATCTGCAGTCTAGTCAAAGCGGAATGTCAATCGGAACAAGACCTCGTGATGCAATTGGAAAACAAAGCAGAAGATCAGACAGTGGGGAAAAAGAATTTGAATTTATTAAGACGTCATGCCATGGGCACGCAGTAAATACTATTGGTGCAACTTCTTTCCCCGCAGTATTCTCATGGCTTAGCTCCCCGCAGCCACCCGCGGATCGCTCCCCGCTAAAAAGCAATTACTAACAGTGAACACACAACCTGCATTGACCTGCTTATGCTACAGCTGCCGCATCGCGCGCCGCGCCGTTATCGATCTTCTGGCGGCGCTCGCGGCCCTTATCGCTCCAGGGGAAGTGGGCGACGGGGATTACAAAGAAGCTGTGGGACAATGTATTAGTGAGGTGCTTACTCCAAAAAAAAATTTAATTTTCCGCAATCGCTCGGAGCATTTACCTGTTGGAGTTGTCCGCAATACCGGCGAGCGCGTTGTACCAGGCTAGGAATGCTGCAAGGATACCGAAAGCGCCTCCAGCCTTGATGCATCCGGCGTTGGGGCCGCCGCTGCTGTTCTCTAGGTAACCAATGCCAAGGAGGAGGAAGGCCAAGTCAAGGGTGAAGAATAGCAGGAAGAAAGCGACCGTCGACCTCAGTGTGCAGATCAGCAAGATGAAGGTGAAGATGAACCAGCCCTATGCTTGATTAGCTAGAGTATCGCAGCATTATGAGGGTTTCCCACCATCAAATAAAGACCAAAGGAGTTCAAAAATGGTAGAGGGCTAGTCTTCTCAAGCGCTGACTGAATGTTGAAGCCACCAGGGGTAAGGACAATGGCGAAGGAGAGCCAGAAGCCTCCATAAGATGAGAGGGCGGTGGCACCAAAGGTGTTTCCTACTGCCATTTCCCTAAAACGGTTCTAAGTTACATGCTTAAATTAAGTTGGGTGCTAAGCTCGAAACTTACCACATGCCGGCCAGAAGCTGAACCAAACCGCCGTAACCATAAGCAATTGCGACGACCACGTTAGGCTCGGCAATGTTGCGCGTGCCCAGGTTAATCAGCGATAGGACAAAAGTCGTCAGGGCGAAAGCGGAGAGACCCAAGGGAGCAGGGTTGGCGAACTTCCTCGTTGGGGGCCTAAAGACATGTCAGATGTCTGCTGAAGACGTCTGGAGCTCGAGGCGGATTGGCGGGTCTATCGTTTCGTACCTGTAGAGACCTGGCTGGAATTCACCACCAAAGGCAGGCATGCGGAGCTCTGGATCGTTCGTTCGGATGTGTGCGAGGGGGTTGCCGCCTGCTATTGTGAGCAGACTGTTGGAGCTACAGCAAAAATGCTGGATCTTCGCCATGCATTGAATACGTACCATAGTCGTATGGCTTCCTCTCTTTCGCTGGATTGCCCGCATGGTCAACGGCACTGGTGCCATTGGTCTCTTTGTTATGGAGGAGAGTCTCACCACCGGTAACGTGAGAATTCTGTTATTGGTTAGAAGATTGAATGGTATGGCGTGTTGTGGTATGAGGCGTAGCGTTGACTTACGGTTTCCTGGGCGGTCGCCATTGCTATTTACTAAGGCTGGAATATAGACGATATAGAACAGTAGACCTTGAGAGTGGTTGAAAGAGGTGGAATGAGAAGGGTATCGTGCAGTAAAGACAAAATGGAACCCGCCAAAGAAGTATCTCTGTCTCAGCAGAAGTCTAACAGCTAGCGTACCAACAGCTAGAAGAGGTGGAGTAATATGGGGACTGGAGACAGATATATTTCCAGGTTGGCCGGTCCGCGAGCTCAACCACTCAAACTTCTAGACGACGCGAGCAGGGCCCATGGAAGCATCATGGACGTTAGCGTCAAGCCAAAGGTAATTAATCAGGCCAAAACAGGCCGGGGGGGGGTGGTCAGTCCGAGGGGACCATTGTGAGCTCCTCTCCAGGCCGGGTAAAGGCGCAGAAACTGCTGACCGCAGCGGCGCACTGGCGTCGACAAAGAACAGCTTGCCGTTGCATCGAGCCCTCGCAAGCCACCAGTTCTAGTGGATCGTCCACTAAAGTGACTGCCGAGGCGCCGGACGACCGCTGCGTAGAAGGGCAACCCCAGAGTGAAGGCGTGCGCCGTCTTCCAACGGGTGCACGAACCGATCAACCCCAGCTCGTCATCGCCGCTGTGGGTGTGGGTGAGTGGGTGAGTGGGTGAGTGGGTTGTGCTGGCGTGTTGCTTCATCGAGCTGGTGCTTTCTTTGCCGTCTCCCTATTCGAGCGAAGAACGCCGACCGATCTTTGACGCCGAGCCGACCAGAGCTGTCATAACTTTTACTCACTTCCCTTGCAGCGCTTCGCCATCGCATCCATCGCACCCATCGCACCCATCGCACCCATACCGCTGGGAGCAGTAGACACGGCACAGAATGAGACGTTCACGTTGAGCTTGGTCGTCTGGTCGACTCGAGCTTCCTCTAACCCCGGCCTCGTCATCAAATTGTGACGCGGACGGTGCCTCACAGTAACTCTATACGTGTATGATAAATGGGTAACGACCGTCTCGTCTGGTCTCCATTTCCTGCGCCGCAATTTATGGGGCTGCTGCCGAGCTATCAGTGTCGAGAAGAGAGCCGGATCCTTCGATCCCCCACAAATCACCTCCTCTCCCCACAAAGCAGCTAATGTCTTTCTGTGCTCGAAGCTCCTCCATTGCGGCCGCTCTTGATTCGCCCGGAAGCGATCATGATATGGCATGAATGCCGAGCTCGAACAGGCCTGGTATGGCTTGGTGGCTGATGGCTTGTCTCCCGAGCCATGAGGATGGGATAAGGCATCGTCAGCGTGCCGGATGCCTCCCTGGCATAATTCCGATCCGATATACACCTTTACATAATATTCGCCTAGGCGTCTAGCAGCAATGGGAATGTCGTGAGCTGATGTGCAGAGACCGCGGCAACGCGGGTAGTATGCAAAAAAGGCGGGCTTCGATGGTGGTACGACCACGGCGGCCCCGGATTATCTTGGAGACCTCCTACAACGAATCCAGTCGCATCCAGTCGCATCCACCTCAGACATCCGACATCCCAAGCATCTCCAGCTTGAAGCTTCTCGAAAACCATCACCTGAGATCTCCGAGGCGTGATCTCGCCTAGCCTTCGAGGCGACCGGCCCAGCGGGAGTGCAGTATGCGCACAGTCACGCCAATGGGATACCAAGCGTTCAGCCTGTTCGACTGGAGGCGTCCGAATCGAAAAGCCAATGTCGGAAGCGGCGCTGGCTGGAACACTCATCCAAGAAAAACAAATTTCTCTTGTACTCTTCCAAAATTGGCGTAGGAGCTCCGTCGTCTCCTCTTCATTTGGCCACATCTCTGCTTAAAGTCTTTTTAATATCCCTGTATGGTCCTGCAACCATGGGAGAATCGCACCGCTTACAGCTCCTAACGAGCTCATTGCACTGTAAAAGATTGGTCGCCGCTTGGCACATTCATGCTGATAAATCATTGGCTTAACCGCGCAGTTGGTTCTGCATGCAGCCCGTTGACTGACTGGGGGTCCCCCGAAGGATCCGGCGCCTGGGTGCCGTGTGGGAACTCAGGCTATTTGGGATCAGACTGCATTATCTACATAAATTCCCATCAATACTCTCCCTGTCTTGCGATACCAAAAATACCACCAGGGTTTTGGGCCTATCACCGAGTCACTCTGCATCGGGCAGGTACTCAGCACGTTTGCTGATACGCGAAATACAACGGAGTGCCATCCGTCTTGCTACTCAGCACTTAGCCGCGCGGTCAAAGTTAATATGCACGCACTCAATCCCCGGTTTTACCATGTTTTATCATTCGCGTAGGGCGTCTTAGCATCTCGACCTGCGTTATCGAGTTCACAGATATATGTTTATGCATGTTTCCTTCGTTAGTTGCGGTTTGTAACTTATGAGGCAGCACAGATTGTTCAGCAGTGGAACACAATCTACTTCCGAATCCGGTCTTTCCTAACCCCTCATTTAAGCTTTCTCTATTTCTGTGTGCGACCTGTTCCTAGCAAGGTTGTGGACTACTATCTGCTCTCTTGGCGGGTGGGATGAGGTTTACCTTATGTCCGGACGGAGTGGCTGCGCAGAGAACAAAGCTCCTATGGCGAAGCTTTACTACGTACTATCTTACATGTGGCAAGAAAACCGTTAGGGTCTGGGCAGCCAATAGTGCGGGATTGCGCAATCCTTCTGAATTTCCTTCAGATATTCAGAGCTTCCCTAGTCAGGGTTGAACGCCGAACGCGAGCTCAAGTGCTTTTAATTCTAATATGGATCGACTATTAGTGCACAGGCACACTTCTATACATATTCGCAATGCCTGCTTCTAAGCACTCAAATTCGACTTCTCTCACCATGCTAATCTTACTCTATTCAGACTTTTACAGGGCGACCTCCTGGGAGTCGGGAACCCCTATGCCTGCGCACTCATCCGTCGTCAGAGAAAACGTGTTCCCCCGATTTCGATACAGAGGAACAGATAGCCGATGACCATGGTCCTTGCGGAACCGGGCCCGGGCCCCTAGATGTGACAGCCGCTGTACATCACACATTTTGGGGCGAGAAGTTGATCACGAACTAGAGTGTGTGGAGCAGCTTTTGCAAATCTTTTGACGGAGTCTTGGCTCACTCAAACCATTGTTGTGGTTCACTTTAGCTTTTGCTGGGCGAGCTGAAGGCCTCCACGAAGATGTTAGGGTTAAAGCAGCTTGGCTGGCAAGGAGGCGTACAGCCTAGGCCTCGGAGCATGCCGTCTGAATAATCTGGGGTGCTGAATGTTGGATGAAAATTTAGCATTCCTACCTAACTTCACGACCTGGGCACGATTAGCGCGAATGGGTTTGTCGGTCTGGCCGACCCCTTTTCTCTACAACCTGGAATTCCACCTGGTCCCACTCCGCTTCCTTGGGTCAAATACGATCCAGAAGGCGCTCGCAATGTCCTCTGGGTAGCTTGGGGACGTTATCTGGGACTGTCTAGGGCCGTCTAGTGCATATTTTCAATAGGACAGTGGGGCGACGGCGATATGGAGTGTTGTGGAGTATGGCTCGGTGGACCCTGCGGAGGAAAGGAATGGCCCTACCTCAGACGAAATAGGGTCGGCAAGATAACAGCATGTCGTGAAATGAGACGTTTCTCATGCCACCGGAAATAACTATCTCTGGGTAAAGCGAGCCATGAAGCTTAAAAAAAAGCGTGTGCCATGTGGGAACGGCGTGTGTTCAGCCACGAGGCGCTTTACAAAAGCCTTCCACTTGTCCATGGAGAAACTCGGCACCTTAGAACTGTCTCAGACACTGGGGGATGGGCGGCTTTCTCGCTGCACGCTGATCACAGCAAGGACTCCCCTTGGTCCTAATAATGGGCCTCGGCTCGGCATTTAGGGGCGGGGTGTTTGGCAGCGTCCGACAGCGTCGTTTGGCGTGAAAAAAAATGAAATAAAGGTCTTGGTGATCAGTTCAAGTAGGTCCGATGGTCTGGAGGCTCGAAAATGCTGGGTCTTGCTATGTGATTATCTGATCATGTGAGCGCTCAAAGTCGATGATGTGAAACGCTTGGGGTCTGCTTAGGCAGCGGAATCCTTCGTGCCCCTTTTTGCGCTCCCGCCCCACTCCGCACTCGGCGTCAGCCACAATCATGACGCGAGTCTCAGAGCTTCCTCCACCCCCAAAGCTCCAGATCGGGGGAGATACGAGCTTACCACAGCTCCCCAGGCAACAACAGCATTGATTTCCAATGTTGTGCGTTGATGCACTTCTGCAACTAGATACTTCTCCACCGGTGAAATCCCATATTTCGCTCTATCAATTTCCAGGCTCCAAGTTTCCCGACCGATCTCGTTCGGCATCGGAAAACGCGGTGTGAGCTCAATTCCCAAAAAAACTATGACTGGGTCCCAGAGCGTCGTGGCAGCGCGACCGGCGCATGACGAAACAGCTCGAGAGTACTTCCACCACTCCAGCGGCCAGCGCGTCAACACCGACGTTGTCGTCGTCGAGGCGCTCCGAAAGCAGTACCCGGAGTTCAATGTAGTCATCGCGCCCCAGGGTTCCTGCAACCTGCTGGCATACGCCGCGGCCGGCCATGCGGTCGCCACGCCCATCGACGACGCCAACGACCCCGTCTATGCGCCCGTGAAATGGCGCCAGTACTTCCCGCCGGCGCGTCGACTCGATCATCAGCCTGGCGCGCTGGTGGATATGGTCGTGTTCGGGAAGTACATGTATGGCTGGAAGGGCCACGAGTTCATTGTTTACATCGTGAATGGCCGTGACGGGACGTCCTACTACCCCACCGTTGTGAACAACTACATCCTCACCAAGGAGAGCCACCCGGTTGATCAATTGATCATCGCTGCTACAAAGTACAATACCGAGCTGCACAATGAGGTGTGGGTGTTTGATCAGGGATACTGGCAGAAGTCGGGAGAGCTGTGGCAGAGCGTCCAGCACTCGAACTGGGAGGATGTTATTCTCGACCCGGGCATGAAGAAGGCCATCATCGACGATGTGCAGAACTTCTTCAGTTCGAGAGATACCTACTCTAAGCTTAAAGTTCCCTGGAAACGAGGGATAATCTACTATGGCCCTCCGGGAAATGGTAAATCGCTAGCATGCTTTTGTTCTCTAATACTGATCTTCTGCCTCAGGCAAGACAATTTCGATCAAGGCCATGATGCATTCTTTGTACCAGCGCCATGAGCCGGTTCCAACGCTCTACGTGCGGACTCTCACAAGTGTAAGCTTACCATGAGGGTATTCTACTGTGGAACACGGCTTGAATTCTATTTAGTTTGCTGGACCCGAATACTCCCTCAGTCAAATCTTCATGAAGGCTCGTCAGGAAGCTCCCTGCTACCTTGTCTTCGAAGATCTTGACAGTATTGTTTCCGACAGAGTCCGAAGCTACTTCTTAAATGAAGTGGACGGGCTTCGAAGCAATGATGGGATCCTGATGGTCGGCAGGTAAGTGTTGGGAAACCTAAATCAAGCGGGCGGCGGTGATAACTTGCTATAGCACGAATCACCTGGATAGACTAGATCCAGGCATATCGGTGTGTATCCATATTGCTTCTTGTGCTATTAGTTTTTACGATCAAGACGTGCTGACGGGATTACTCAGAAACGGCCTAGTCGATTCGACCGTAAATACTATTTCCCTGATCCGGATCTCGACCAGCGGATTGCATACTGCCATTATTGGCAGGGCAAGCTGTCGGACAATGACGATATTGACTTCCCGGACAAGCTGTGCACAGCCATTGCCGAGATAACTGATAAGTTCAGCTTCGCCTACATGCAAGAAGCTTTTGTAGCAGCACTCTTGGCGATCGCGGTGTCTCAGGAGGGGCCTAGTGTTGATCTGTATAGCGGGCCTGAAGCGGAAGCCATTCTCACTTCGCAAATGGCGACGTATACGCTTCGAGGCGACGACCCAGACCTCGACAACTTGGTCCTGTGGCGCGAGATCAAGAAGCAGATTAAAATCCTGCGGGACGAGATGGATAAGGATCAGAGTCGTTTGTAGATGGGCTATGGGTGCCTGGTGCGGAATCTGAACCAGCATGTCAGGGGAAGGTGTGGCTGCCGCTGGGAGGGTTTGGTGTTATGCAGGGTAATTTTGGTTTGACATGATTGGCTACTGAATGGCCACCTACATGGAAGATATGGGCTTTTTTTTGCCAATGGAACAGGACGGATCGGAGTTTCGTGCTACACATGGTTGGAAGTACGTAGGAAGAGGGATAGATAGGAAGAGGGATGGACTGTCGATCGAAACAATTAAGGGAGTCGATTGGGCCAATTTCTTTATATGCAAAAGTGATGTGGTGAACTCGCTGCCGGACCGCCAAAATGCGACGAGGGGTTTGTAGGTAGCGCTGTAGCAAAAGTACCTAATCACATGATATAAGGGCTGAAGGCTCAGGGCGCGGCTGTCCGTCCGGCTGTCTGACCGTCCGGCTGTCCCTCTGGCTGTCTCTCTGGCTGTCTCTCTGGCTGTCTGTCAGGCTGAAGTCGAGGGAAATCAAGACGGCCAGGTCGATTGACACAGCCATGATCGTGAATTTTGCAATTCCGCAACGGCAACCGGTCAATTCAAAGGTTGAAGATTGCAACTGCTCAGCTGCTGGCGGCAAAGGGCGAAAGGGCAAAAGGCAACTGCTGCGCATCCTTCGTTCTGTGCCAAAATCGCCCACCGTCGCCCTCGTCGCCCATCGTTGTCCTCGTCGCCCACCGTTGTCCCCGTCGCCCACCGTTGTCGTCTTCGCCCACCATTATCATACGTGAGTGGCCGTTCCGGCCTCCATGGCCCTCCCGGCGATCAAGCTGCGAACGCAACGCCTCGGCGACCTTCAGCCCCTCCGCCTTGCACGGCTTCGCCCGACCCATCCGGCCTCCTCTCCCACCATAACGATTGCCCTCCCGCCCAAAGTCCGCATCTTCGTCCTGCACCGCAACTTCGTCACCAGCTTAATTGCTGCTCGGCCGTGAGAAGGACGCGCCGGTGGCCGTCTTCAAGTCACCGCTCAGCGTCCAGGCACCAACCAACACCGCCCCCAAACTAAACCCATCCAGGGCCGGTATGTCCAATTCGACCAGCAGCACCGTCGGTGGACACTCAGTGGGCAGTCAGTCGCAGCCCATTTGCAATCGCTTGGCCGATGCTTCAGCCTGATCTATGCCTTCTACGGGCCAGCCAAGCCCCACGGCT